>PVIJ01000541.1:0-35048 GCA_004024925.1 Scalopus aquaticus
GCCTCCCTATGGTCCTGTTATAAGTGAAACCATTCGATATTTTTCTCTTTCTTTCTGGCTTGTTTCACTGAGTATGATCCCCTCTAATTCCATCCATGTCGCTGCAAATTGCATGTGTTTATCTTCTTACTATTCAACTTCTAACACTTTTATCCTTTGAAATTTCAAAGGTAAATTACCTCTGAGAGTTCCTTTAATGTGAGGCTTTTTTTTTAACTATGAATTGAGTTTATTTTTTTTAAAGATTTATTTATTTATGCTTACAAGCTGGGGTGTAGCCCAGAGGTGTGGGGTGGTGAGAGGATGCACCAGAGACAGAGTGGGGAGTAGAAAAGGCAGATCTACTGACATACACGGCTGAGGGGAGGAGCGGGCGAGGCAGGAGAGGTCTGCTGAGCCATGTGGGAAGCTCCCTGGGTGGGGATCAAACTCTTGTTGCAGTGCCTGCTGATAGTTTCATAGTGCTAAGACTTAACCCCTTGCGACACCAGGAAGGCCCAAAATGTGAGACTTTTTTTTAAAAAGTGTGCGTATATATTTTTTATTGCAGTAACACTGATGTACAACATTGTATCTACTTCAGAAAACATGTTCACACCTTCTCAGATATGTCACCACCAGAGCTCCATGGTCCTTTACCCTAAGCTAGTGTGAGGCTTTTGCTGGTATCACTTCTTCTGGGACATCTTTGTCCTTCTCATCACAGTCACTTTCCTCATGATGTGGTTAAATTGTCCTCCACTCATTTCCTCTTTCTGCAGTGTCCACAGCTGACTATTTTTTTCTAATTTACATTCCTTCTGAATTTCACTTCCAGCATTATCAAATTCTTGCTTTCTTTGCTGTGCTTTCATCTTTGTTGGCCAATGTCCTCTTTAGATTATTCATTTTTGTCGACTGTCACATGAGTCTAACCCCAGGGATGCAGAAGTAGCCCAACTACAGTTTCCTTTGCTGTGCAAAAGCTTTTTAGTGTGATGTAGTCTTCTCAATTGCTTATATTCTCTTTTGTTTACCTTGTTGTTGGAGATGAATTCACAAAGGCATCTCTGAACCCTATGTCATGGAGTGCTTTGCCTATATTTTCTTCTATGTATTTTATGGTTTCAGGTCTTACTAGTTTTTTGTTCATTTTGAGTTGATTTTGTGCCTGGTGTGAGATATAGCATGCAGCTGTTCAGTTTTTCCAACAGCATTTAATGAAGAGGCTTTTCTTTTTCCAGTATATATTATTGACTCTTTGTCATATGTTAACTGTTCATATGGGTATGGGTTTATTTCTTGGCTCGCAATTCTACTCCATTGTTCTATGTGGTCTATGTGATATGTTTTTGTTCTGATGTCATACTGTTTTGATTATAGTTTTGTAGTGTAGTTTAAAGTCTGGGCATGTGATACTGTCATCCTTTCTCTTTTTGTAAAGATTGATTTGGCTATTCAGAGCCTTTTTGTTCCATATAAGTTTCAGTAGTGTTTTTTCTGTTTCTTAGAATACCATTGAAACTTTGATAAGGATTGCATTAAATCTGTATATTGATTTGGGTAGGACAGTCATTTTGACAATGTTAATTCCTCTAATTCATGAGAAGGGGATACCTTTCTGTGTAATTTCTGCATTTTTTTCTTCTATTTCTTTTAACAATGTTTTATAGTTTTTAGCAATGTCTTATACTTTACGTAGGTCCTTCGTCTCCTCTGTTAATTTACTCCTAGGTATTTAGTTCATTTTTGATGTAATTGTAAACAGGATTGTTTTCTTAATTTCTTCCTCTGCTAGCCCATTCTTTACTTATAAGAAGGCATATGATTTTTGCATATTAATTTTGTATACTGCCACATTACTGAACTAATTCATTGTTTCAGTTAATTTTTCCTTTGGTGGCGTCTTTAGAGTTCTCTATGTATATTATCCTGTCCTAATTTGTATTTCTTTTATATCCTTCTCTTGTCTAATTGATCTAGCTAGGACTTCCAAAACTATGTTCAAATAGTAGTGGTGAAAGTAAACATCCTTGTCTTGTGTTAAATCTTCGTGGGAAAACTTTCAGTTTTTCATCATTGAGATTGTTATCTGTGGGTTTGTCATAAATGGCCTTATTACACTGAGGTGTGTCCCATCTATCACCAGTTTTTCAAGGATTTTCATCATAAATGGATGTTTAATCTTATCAAATGCTTTATCAGCACCTATTGATATCTGATTTTTATCATCCCTTTCATCGATGAGATGAATTATGTTCATTGAGTTTTAGATGTTGAACCATCCTTTTGTACCTGGAATAAATTACACTTGTTCCATGATGCATAATTCTTTTAATGCTTGTTAAATTTTGTTGGCTAAGATTTTGTTGAGGATTATTTCATCTATGTTCACTGAGGAAATTGGTCAGTAGTTTTCATTTTGGGTGTTGTCTTTGTCTGGTTTTGGTAATAAGGTAGTATTAGTCTTATAAAATGCACTTGAAAGTATGCCCTCTTTCTCAATTTTCTGAAAGCATTTGAGCAGGATGTATGTTAGCTCATCTTTAAAGGTTTGGTAGAACTCACTTGTGAAACCATCTGGTTTTGGACTTTTCTTGGGAGACGTTTGATTACCATTTCAATTTTCTTACTTGTAATTGGTCTGTTCAGGTGTGCTATTTCTTTTCTATTCAGTCTTGGATGTTTGTATATTTCTAAGAATTTATCTAACTCTCAACTCAACTTACTGGCATACAGTTGTTCATAGTAATCTCTTATAACCTGAGTTTTTATGGTGTCTTTTGAAAGTTTTCCTCTTTCTTTTCTGACCTTGCTTATTTGAGTTTCCTCCCTTCTTTTCTTTGTGAACCTAGCTAAAATTTGTCTATTTGTTTATTTTTTCAAAAAAAACATTTTTTATTTCATTGATCTTTTGAATTGTCTTTTTTATTTTTATTTCATTTATTTCTGCTCTGATTTTTATTATTTCCTGTCTTTTGCTGGCTCTTGACTTGTCTCTTTTTGTTTTTCTAGTTCCTTAAGGTGAGAGATATGATTATTTATTTGAGTTCTTTCTTGTTTTTTGATGTTTGCCTCTATTGTTATATATGTCTCTCTTAGTACTATTTTTGCTGTGTCCCATAAGTTCTGAAAGCTTGTGGCCTCGTTGTCATTTGTCTTGAGCTATTTTTTTTTCTTTAATTTTCTCATTAACCCAATAGCCATTCAGTAGTGTTTTTCAGTTTTCACATATTAGAGGTTTTTCCACTTTCTTTTTGTGGTTGATTTCTATCTTTAAACATTTATAGTCAGAGAAGATGCTTAGTATTATTTCAATATTAATATTTCAATTATTTCAACCCAATTCAGTCCTGGAGAATGTCCCATGTACACTTGAGAAGAATGTGTATTTAGCTCCTTTGAGTGCAGTGCTCTCCTAATGTTTATTAAACCCATGTGGTGTAATTATTTTTTAAGGTTATTGTGTCCTTATTTATTTTCTGTCTGGTTGATCTGTCCATTTGTGAAAATGGGTTGTTAAAGTTCCCTGCCACAAATCCATGAATGTGTTTGTCCCAATCTCTGCTTTCAGACTTGCTAGTAATTGCCTTATATATTTTAATGCTCCTTTGTTTGTTGTGTATATATTGATGAGTGTTATGTCTTCTTAATATATTGTTCCCTTAATCATTACATAGTGTTCATTTTTGTCTCTTGTTACCATTTTTTAGCTGGAAATCTATTTTATCAGATGTAAGTATGGTTGTCCCTGCCTTCCTTTGGACCCCATTTTCTTGTAGGGTTGCTTTGCAACATTTTCCTCTAAGTTGATTTTAATCTTTGGAGTTCAAGTGTATTTCCTAGAAATGGCAGAATATTGAATTATTTTATCTGTTTTCTTCCATTTCTTTGAATTTCTTTATGAAAGCAGTTTTAAATTCCATATCTGATAGGAAGAAATGTTCTTCATGTCTATGTGATCAGAGTATGGAGAGACTTGTCTTCTCTGTGATGGAGTATTCCCCTGAGGACTAAAGTTTCCATTTGTTGTGTTTATTACCTCCCCATTATTTACTTTCTGAATATTACAGGTACAGCTCTTCCACTTTTTCAGTAGATGGCGCAGTACGTCAGGGACAACTAATCTGTAGCTGGGTCTTCAGTGAATGGGGTACAGCCCTGGAGGGGTCCATCCCTCATGAAAGTTATGCCTCAAGATTTTGTTCATGCCTATGCCAGCACTGGTAACTCCTCCCTAGGCCTCAGACCTACATCACTGCAGTTGGTGAGCTGGGTCTTCCACACAGCCCTGATTTATTCCAACATAGTGTCACTATGTCTACCCAGTCCCCATACCCACCTTCTCCCAGGGGGAACTGGGTTGAGTCTCTCTGAGCTTTGCCTTCCTCTCCGGGGGCCCCATCACCCTGTCTCACCACAGCGCTCACACGTATATCTTCTGTGGTGAGATCCACAGCAATCAGCTTTGCCCTTCCCTCTGGGTGTGGGTGTGAATCACAGTTTCCACCCCAGCTGTCACCTGTTCCTCCTCCACTCACTCTTTTATTTTGTCCAGAGTTGAATTTCCTCTGCATCTCTTCTGTGGCACTTGGTCAGTGTTGGCCCATGGTGACTGTGAGGTGCTCCAATTTCACCCCATATGACAGGACCCTCTGAATTAGGTGCCTATTTGGCTTCTCAGCTTATTCTCCCCAGAGAAAAGCAGGAAACTTCCTCTGATGCCATCTTCCTGGAGAGTCTCTCCAATCTAAATTTATTTTAATAGTATCCAATTTTCTCAAGTGCTTGAGAGACAGACAGGTTACAAAGAAAGTGTTATTACCACCTTCTTTTCCTTCTGAGTTCCCAGATGGACATTAAAAGTCATTGCATCTGAAACTTGTCCCTGGCTCCAAAAAGGTAAGCAGGGAAATGGTATTGGACCCAGAGTTGGCTATTAAAACTATAAGCTTACCATTTACTATTGCTATTCTTGTGAGGAACAGGACTGAAAATCTATTGCTGGTAAGGGGGGGGTGGTAGGGGGTGGAGAGGGGATAGGAGGAATGGTCAATGACTATATGAGTGTATATTTTCACCTGAAATCAAACTTTCTTCAAATTGCCCGATGTCAGTCCAGCTACTTTAGGAAACAGTCTCAGACAGAAGTCCCTGTGACTCCTCTCAACCCTGTACCTCCCAGACTCAGCAGTGTCCCCTCCTGGATTCAGGTTACACAACTTCACCCCTTGTCTCTTCTGCTTTGTGCACCTACTTCATCAATGAAGCAGAACCATATCACACTTAACTTATCACACTTAACTCATCAAGAACATTCAAGAATCTTTTATGAATCAGTTAAAACATCTCCCAAATTGGAATTGGGCCCCTCTGAACTGGGAAAGAGCTCAGTGGAGTTTTTACAGCGAAGAGAGGACTAACACTTCCCCAGTGGATGTTTGTACACACAAGTATGCATGTATGTATGCATGTCCATGTGTACTGCCAATGCCAGCCCCGGGTCCCAAATTATGATTGTGATTTGGTATGATTAATCTAAGATTACTTTGTGGTGACAAATTCTGCAACCTGTTAGCCAGCCTGCCTATCTTTGGGTATGTCTGCTGAGCAAGAACAAAGGCAGATAAAAACAGCACATTGAAGTGCTTCAAACTCAGTGGGGGTGATGCCACTCTAGACAAAGGCAAACATCCACCAGGGAAGGGAGTTTCACAGGCTGGAGGCAACCAAAGAAGGGGGAGCGAAGAAGGCAGACCTCAACCAGGGCCTAGAAAATGAGACAGATTCCTACTTTGAAAAATGGGCAAAGACTTTCAAATAGGGAGTAAATAGGATGTCAGAAGGAGACTGCTATGATACAACCAATATCTGAAGACAATTTAAACCTTACTGAGCACTTTCAGTGAGCAATACAAATTGTGTGTTTACTCCAAAGAAGCACACATTCAAGCATCCCCTGCGCATCTGTGGGGAACTGGATTGTGCCTTGCACGGTGCCTGAAGGGAACAGACAAGGAGAGAAAATTTTGACACACAGGAAAGCTGACACTCTGAGAGGCTCCCTGTGCATGATTATGGTCTAAGTAGTCTGGCCTAGAATTCAAGTCTCCTAGCCCCAAGTGCTTCACCCTCTGCATAAAAGTGATGGAAGGGGGTGAGAAGATAGAGATGTGGGGTGTTGGACTCACTGGGGGAGCCATGCACTTCACATTCACCTGGACAAGGCATATGCAAGCTAAGATGATATAGAAAATGACTTAAGACCTGTGGTTTTGCTGAAAAGTGTCTCAGAGCTTTCAAGAGACCCTGAGACTTAGGGGTCAGCTTGCAGCAGCAGGGATGAGCTAAAAATGATAGTGCAGTTGGGGGTGTGTATGGTGCTATGACTGGTGTATGGCAAAAGTTCTAGCTCCTCGAGGCTGATGCCACTCCCAAGACATCTGTAATCAGTCTGTGAATGTTGCTCTGAATCTGAATCCATGATTACATGAATAGTTTATCACTGTTCCCCAAGTACCTATTAACCACCCCATAAAACACATCTCATTATGTCCAGCAGTACTTCCCAGTTCTAAAACCCCTTTTATTTTACAAATAAAGTGCAAAAATCATTTATTGGCAAGAAAAGTGTTCATGCTGACATTTCAAAGGGGAAGGGACCCCCAGAGTATGCCCTCAGTGGTACAGGGGCTCTGGTTGCCTCCTGTGGCACATGGGACTCTCTATCCGTTAACAGGATGATGGACTTTCATGCATTTCAAGGTTGCTATGAAGATCATTAGTTTATTAGTCTATCACCGTGTTCTCTCCTCACCAGAAATCTGATACTGTCTCTAAAATTCTTGGTATGACAAAACTCATAAAGCCTACAGACTACTCAAAGATCTGGATCAGTTCTGAGATTTAGACATGTGCATGATTTTCATTTTCACTTTGCTGCTGTTGACTCCCAAGTTTGCATCTCCACCCTGCACCTCTTTCCACATGTGCATTTCAAGCAGCCCTCAGGGCAGTTCAACTCATATGTCCCATGGGTAGCATGAGCTTAACTAGCACCACTCCAACCTGCTATTCCCTTTGGTTCTCTCCCCACCAACTGCATCAAATTCATTCATTTATTAAGTACCCACCTCATGTAGACCTGTGAAGTGGATCTGGAGAGGAATGTGGCTCTTGCTTGATGGTGTCTAACATCTTCCCAGTATTTTGCTTCCAGATAATTCTTGTGAGAAACCAAGGAATCATGCTGACTGTTCCTCTCCTTCATCCCAAACACATGTGGGTCCTCTCAATGTTAACTTCCTGATTTTCTAATTTGCCCCTTAGTCTTCATCACTCCATTCTGATTCAAGTTCATCATCACTGGCATGGATTCCAGAGACTTTGCTGGTCTTCCTGTGTCCAGTCTGGCGGCTTCTTTCAGCTTTGGAAACTATTGCTATTATTCTACCTTCCATGGGACCACTGTTTTTAGAATAAAGAGCAGACTCTTTCCCTTGACATCAAAGTCACTGTCATCTAGATCCTGCCTGTCATAGGTCTCAGTTCCCACCACAGCTCACACAAAGGATGCTGGGCATACTCAGGGCTACTCTGTTTGCTGAACCTGTCAGCTCTCTTGGCCTCCACCAGCACAATTTCCTCTGTCAGGAGGAAATCCTCACTCACTCCCACCCCACCCCACCAACACACTCACATTCACCATCGCCATTTCTCCTCTGGGGAAATCTACTCATCCTTCCAAGTTTTACTCTAAAGCTACCATCTACAAAAGTCTTCCCTGATCCCGATGTTGAAATTGTCATCTCTCTGACTTCTCAAAATGTCTTCTTTTCACCTTTGTGGCAGGATTGATCACATTTTATTTTGAATTACATTGAAATCTGTACATGCCATTTTCCCCAACACTAATAATAATAGTCATAATAATAATTAGCATTGATTGATTGAATGATCGTGCTAGTCACTTGATATATAACTCACTTAATTCTCAAAAGGATCCTATGAAGTAAGCAGTTTTTACACCCTGTCTTATAAGGGAGGAAGCAGGCTTATGTAATTGAATTACGCGCCCAAGATCACACAGTCTGTAACAGACTGCACTGGACTTCATGCTGAGTGCTCTCAGCCCAGAGTCCATGTCCTTTACCATTCCACAGTGCCTTCTGGAGCCTAAGAGGTTAGTTAAGGGGGTTCAGCTCTAATGTCATCATGTACCCCCTTGGCCTCCAGTACAGTCAGAGGTACAACAACTGCCGACACTTTTTGATTAAAGATTGATGGATCCATTGACTGAAGAGCTGAAGGAAAGAAGAGGAAAGAAAATAAAGGAGGACATTCTGGATAGAAGAGAAGTGATTCCAGGGTTCCCTTAAATAGAGTACCCTCCTTCCCCCTACACCCAGCTGCCTTGGCTTTATTACAATCTTTTCCTCCTGGATGTGTTTCTTGCACCTGCTATAACAAAATACCAGAAACTGGATGGCTTAAACAAGAGAAATTCATTTTCCCACATTTCTGGAGGTCAGAAGTCTGAAATTTAAGGTGGTAGCAGGATCATTTTCTCTCTCTGAAACCACTAGGGGAGATTCCTTCTTTGTCTCTCCGGGTTTCCTAGGGTACTTAGTTTTGGAACAGCATAACTCCAGTCTCTTATACTGTCTTTACATGACCATCTTCCCTCTCTCTCTTTTCTCTTCTTGTAAGGGTGCCCAGTAAGATTGGATTAGGACCAACCCTAACAATGTCATCTTAACCTCATTACATTCTCAAATACCTTATTTCTAATAAGGTCACATCCACAGGTCCTGTGAGTTAGGTCTTCAATGTATCTTTTGGGGGACACAATTCAACTCATAGAAGCCCCTACTCATCAGACACCTAAGAAAATAGGTACTTAATATCACCAAGGATCCAGCAGTTATGCACTATTGAGATAAAATGCCCTGAATTTATGACAAGCTCTAAGAAGTACTGCTCACTAAGTTAACGTTGCCACATGATGAATCCCTAGTTCTTTAGGACGTTAACCTTGTGTCATTTTGAGACACAGATTGACAGCTAGGATGAAGACAGAGTGAAACAGGAGACAGGGTTGAGCAATGGTGCCCGGGGCTGGGTAAGTGCAGGCAGGGTGGAGTTGAGGCTGTGACAGCTGCTCCTCAGATGCCCACTCATGTCCTTGCCCCTGGCTCCTAACCCTCCCCATTATGGGGTAAACTGATAGTGACAGCACAATCCTCCTTCCTCTCCAAGCAGGAAAGTCGTGCTTTCTCGAGAAGAATTTGTCCATTCTGTCATCTTCTTCACTTCCCCACTGACAGCCTCAATGTAGCCTTCCAACAAACTGGGAAACTAAGAACCCATGGATTTCAAGGTGAATAGCTTTGCACCCTCTCCTTCTCGCCTCTCACCCGCCTCACCATGATTCTAGGTGGCCCCAGGCATATTTGTGGCGCCCTGGCTCCTGCAGAGGACTTTAACACTTTGTGTGCCAGTGCCCTTTAAATTTACCATCCCTTGGGAGCCGGCCATTTTCTGTGCCACCACATGAATGGTGTAAGAATTCAATAAAACACACACAACTCCTGAACTACTGGATATATTTTAATGAAATTTTAAATGCATAGAGATTAAAGCTTCTAGACAGAGTATGATCAAAGAAATACCTCCTAATAGTTCCAAATAAATCCACTGTGTCATGAAAAACCAGAGACTAGATGAACACGTATTAATACGTGAGCAGCCACCTGATACTGGTGACAAAAAACACATACTAATACGTGAGCGGACCACATAGTGTTAAGGTCTTTGCCTCTCTGTCAAGGGTCCTAGTTGCTGTGTCTGTGGTTCTGCAGAGCCTGGAAACTTCAGTGCCTTCTCAGGGGAAATGGGGAAAAGACAGTAGATTGAAGGTTGACTAGAGAATACAAACAGTGCTGGAATAAGTGATTCAGTAACAATAAACTGTGAGGCTGTCATTACTATTGACTCCATTTACAGAGGTGGGAACTGAGCCAGGGAAGTCACAGCACCAGGCCTACCAGACAATGGCTCAGGAGCCAGGACCTGGGCTGGCATCTCGCCCTTTGTTCCTGGGTCCACTGTGAGTAGTAAGGTGCCAGCAGCCCTACTCCCTGCCTCAGAGCCTTTGATGATACTCAGACTGAGCAAAGCTGACAGAAGCAACAGCAATAAGCTTGCTTCAGCTCCCGTGAGCGTTCATGGTTTCTCTACTTCTGCCACTTTGGGTGAAGTGGTCCAGGCCCTGAGCAGCAGACCAGCAGGAAACAGTTCTGGCCAGTTCTCTCATTCTCCCAGTCGAGTCCTGAGTGATGTATCACACAGGGACCCTGAAGCCACAGTCCTAACACCAAGCCTCCAATTAACTCTCTCCATGTGCTGTCTTTACGGCTCCTGAGCAGGCATACAGGACCAGCAAACACTGGCTTGTCTGGGCCTGTCTCAGTTTCAGGGAGGCCTCTGTCGACCACCCGCACACTCTCCCACCCCCTACCAAGCCTGTTTAACCAAACAAAGTTTAGGGTGCAGAAAATAAGTTCCAGCATGGACTGATATGGAGCACTCAGGGCCGGGGGAAGGGGTGCTCCAAGGACCACAGGCTGGCAGAGTGGGGGATGGGAGGAGGGAGCTCAATCCCTCCAAGACATGTCCATGAGGGTGTTGTGGAGTCCACCTTGGCCACTGGTCACCTTCATCTCTCCCTTCTTAAGTGTCTGTGACCAGGCAGATCTGGGCCCATGTTTCTAACCAGCAGTCCTAGAGAGACACGTTGTACAGAGAAGCTTCTCAGAG
Organism: Scalopus aquaticus; assembly: GCA_004024925.1. NCBI lineage: Eukaryota > Metazoa > Chordata > Mammalia > Eulipotyphla > Talpidae > Scalopus > Scalopus aquaticus. Next base: position 10,798 of record PVIJ01000541.1, read on the forward strand.
TTCTGAAACTTTACTTTCAATAGCCAAAAACTAGAAACAAAATCAACAGTAGAAGTAAATTTACTGTACTATAGCCATAAAGTAGAAGGCTACATAGTCATGAAAAGAACCTAGAAAAGAACATCATGGATGAATTTTTCCTGCATTGTATTGAGTAAAAAAAAAAAAAGTATATCCAGTAATATTCCATTTCTACAAAGTTTAAAGTCAGGCAGAACAAGTCAACCATTATTAATTCAAGGACAATTTTGTTAAATTTCTACAGCCCCTCCCAACTTACTCTCACTCACACATACACATGCACACATTTGCATGCATATTTAGGTTATTGTGATGCCAGTCCTCTATGTCATATCATCTTATCAGGCATAGGCTAGTAAAGCTAGCAGGCATAGACTAGCTTAGGGTTTTCGGAGTCGAAATAGTAGTTACCCTGGTGGGGAGGGTTGACTACAGAGAGGTACAGGGAGACATCTAGGGTGCTGGAAATGGCCTCTATCGTGACCTGGGCCATGGTTATTCAGGGTTACTTGATATGCAGAAAAACTCGATAAACACTTGAATAGACATTTGTCAAAAACACACACACACACACACAAATGGCCAATAAAATAAGCACATGAAATGGTCCTCAACACCATTAGTCATTAGAGAAATGGAAATCAAAACCACAATGAGATACCACTTCACTCTCACTAGGATGGTGATAGCATAAAGACAGATAAGATCAGGTGTTGACAAAGATGTGGAGATACTGGGACACTCATCTATTTCTTTTGGTAACATAAAATGGTGCAACCACTTTAGAAAAAATTCTGGCAGTTCCTCAAAAGTTAAAGATAGTGTTACCATGTGACCCAGAAACTCCCCTCTTAAGGTGTATACTCCAGAGAAAGAATTAAAAATATATGCCCAACACAAGGGACCACAGTGATGGGTCATGGGTGAATTGGTGGTAGGTTACCCAAGGGGAATACAAAATGTAAAAGATATAAATAATAAAAAAAATTAAAAAACATATGCCCACATAAAACTTGTAGGTGAAGGTTCATAGTGGCATTTTTCATAATAGCTAAAATGTAGAAATAACCAACATCCATAAACTGTTTATTAGATGACAAAATGGGATTTACCCAGACAATGGAATATTATCCAACTAAAGAAGAAACCAAGTGCTGGTCCGTGTAACCCCATGCCTGAAACTTGAAGACAGTATTTTAAGTGAAAGAAGTCAGACACAAAATGTCATGTTTTATATAATTCTATGTACATGAAATATCTAGAACAGGCAATCCATGGAGCAGAAAATAGATTGGTAATGGCTTGGGGCAAAGGGAAGGAAGGAACAAACAAGATCTACCTGTTCAAGAGTCCAGGGTTTCTTTCGAGGGTGATGAATGTTCTCAAGCAGGTAACAGACAGCTGCACACCTGTGTATATACCAGAGCTGCTGACACTGTGGGTGTTGTGGGTTATATCTCATTAAGCTGTTAGAAAAAAGTCACTGAGCTGCCCACTGAAGATTTTGCATTTTGTTGTACATGTTATAGTAAGTAAACAAATAAGTTTACCTGAAAACAAAAGTTTAAAAACTGAGCAAAGAGAAAGATAAATGAAACACGGAACATAATCCATATCACTCTACTACTTGGGTAGACTAAAATTTATATGTGGGCATATAATATGTTGCCTTTTTATAAAGATTCACGCTCACCTAAGGATACGTATTAGATTGTTCTTCAGGGAATGCTGACTTCTACCTCTGATTCGAGTTCTTCCTTAAGCCCTACATGTAGGCCGCTGGCCCCCACTCCCACCCAAACCCCACCTGACCTCATTTCCTTGGACTGAATCCAGGACCCCAGCTCCTCCCCACCATTTATGAACAGAGTTCCTAGGGCCATGCGCTACCCCAATTGCCTGCTAAATTGAATCTCCTCCTGGAGATACCTCTTACCTTTTACCAAATTCAAATATTTTGGTGCCTATGATTGTCCTGACCATTCACATGATCTACATACCCTCTGGGGCATGTTGACCAGGACTACCTGGACTTCTCTGGGGTAACCTTCTGAGTTAGATCAGTTTCCCATCTCAGGCGTGTGTGTCTTCACACTCCTGAATGGCTGAATGATTTCCAGAATCCAGTGTCAGTGATATCCTACACTGCTAGTGACCAGGCACAGATATCCAGGAATCAAGAGGGCCACCTCCACTGTGTTTCCACATGGACAGGTCATCTTCCAGCAGAGTGCAACAGACTCTGCCTTTGGAACATTTGAAATGACAGACAGAGGCACTTGGCTTATCAAGTGAATTGACTGGTAATGAGCAACCTCCAAGATTGTCCAGATATTGATTTATCTCAAGCCCCACTAAAGAGTCTCTTATTGCAGCATAGACCTTGCTGAAGAGACTTGTACAGTTATTGTATGTATTGGTTGAGCCTTTTAGTTGCAGACAACAGAATCCTCTCTAGGAAGTTTAAACAGAGAGCAATTTAGCAAGGATATAGAGAACCCACAAAATGATCAGAAATGCAGTCTCTATGCTCAGCTGTTGGAAACAAATATTGGGATAAACTTTAGAACTGGCCTGCAAAGGGAATCTATGCCTCTGTCACTGGCAGCAGGCTGCTATCACCACAACCAGAAAATCACCTCAGCAAAATGCTTATTCCACTTCTTATCTGGTCTCTCATTTAACTCAGCCCCAATCAAAGCCTTCAGTTGCCCCTAAACTGAATATTGGAAGCTAGGAATGGGGCAAGCACCCATCTTAGTTTATCCAGGAGAGGGACTTCATAAGCTGCAGGACTTTCGGTACTAAAACCAGAAAAGTCCCAGGCAAACTGGGACAATTTGGTCATCCTAACTAGCAAAATGTGCTGCTTTGGGATTCCACATTGGGAAGGTAATGAACTGTCAAAACTCGAAGAGGTTAGAAGATGTGGAGCAGCTACAATGACTGATAGTCTCTAAACTGCATGATGAAAGTAAGGTGCCTATCACCATGTATTGATGATATACTATACGCATGTGCTTGAGAACTGTTATAATTCTACTATTGCTAGTATTTATCATTATTATTATTATTATTTCTCATTTAATCTCCCCCACAAACCTATGAGAGCATATTATTTGTGCAATACTCTTTAGGTCCTGCTCTTACAGATTTTACTGTGATGGAGAAGATGGACAATAAACAAAGAAAAAGTAAATCAGTGGTGATGTGTTATTGTGTAATGAAGAAGAGAATGGGGCCAGAGTGGCAGATGAGGTGGCTACTTTAGACAGGGTGGTCAGAGAAGACATCTCAGAGGAGGTGATATTTGAACTGAGCCCTGAACAATGACAGGGAGCCAGACAGGGGCTGTACAGGGGGCTGAACAGTCGGGGGCTGTAGAGAGCTGTCCAGGTTTAGCCAGCGGGACCAGTAGGACCAAAGCCTTGAAATGAGAATAAAGCTTTGCATGCTCAGGGCACAGAAAGGAGCGCAAAGTGGCTGCAACAAAGCAAGTGAGAGCAGAGATTGGTATGAAATGAGATTTAGGACTGGTAGACTATGGGAAGGAGTATAGATTTTATTTTAAGATCAATGGGAAGCTAGTAGAAGGTTTTAAGTAGGGAGTGGTATGATTTGATTTTGATTTTATCTTCAAGGTCACAAAGCTGGTGAATGAGAAATGAAATTTGAAGCCTGATATACATCATTACAAAGCCCTGTTCTCAAGCACCACGCAGGCTGACTCCGGCCAGGATTAATGAGCAAGTCCCCCGTCAATGCATTCACACGTGTTCTTTCCGTGTGTGCGTGCGGATCTCTCCACTGCAGTGGTTCTCCACAGTGGGGAGGGGGGAAACAATTTTGCCCCCTTCCAGGGGATATGGGGCAATGCTATGAAATATTTTGGGTTACTACAACTTGGAGACATGCTGCTGGCATCTAGTGGATAGAGACCAAGGCTGCTGCTCAACACCCTCTAATACACAGGGCAACTCTCACAATGAGCTATCCGGCCCAGCATCAGTGCTGCTCTACAGTGATAGCACAGTCATTTCTGTATGGGTCCACTGATGGGTTAACTCAAAGGCAATCTGAGGCTCCTTCCAACTTTCTCAATATCTGGTCTCTGGGGAGACACTCCTTCACATCAAGCATCATGCTCTCAGCATCCATTGCAGAGTTTCCCATCCTACCACAAAGCCAGGCAGCCTGTGACTAAAGACTGTTGGTTATTGACTTTTAGAGCCTATTGCAGTGTTCCCCAGTTCCCTAGCAGAGAGGGCACCAAACAGATCCCAGCAGCATGTCGGCCCATGTAAATGAGCCTGGCTCTGACTGAGCCTAATGTGCTTTCTTCAGGCTTCCCACACTCACATCTGGGCCTTGGGGCTAACAATCTCAGTGGTTGACCAGCTATCCCTTGCACACAGCTGTTTAGATGTGCTGCACGTGCTCCTGGACACCTGAGGACATCACCCCTGCATCACTGCATGAGTTCAATGCCTGCATCTTCTTAGTACCCCAAGCCAAGGCCACAGAAGCAGACCACCAGACCACACCATGCACACCTGGCTGTGCAGACTCCCCACTCATGGCACAATTACTGGTGGAGTCTTTGGAGACGCTGGGTGCACACGTACCTTCCACTCACTGAGGCTTTCAATGGCTGGCATGACGTCTGTGCTCCACAAAGGGCAGAGGCACCCACTGGAATGGAGGGTTTCCCACGGTCACCCATGAAGTTAAGCACTTCTACACATCATCTCTTTATTCAGGGTCCTTCCGAAGCAAACCTCAAAGTAAAAACTGGGGAGCCGATAGTTTATTTGGGAGGTGACCAAGGAATTGCTATGAGGGGATGGAGAAGTCAGAGAGCAAAGGGAGAGAAACCCAGAAAGAGTGTAAATGAAGGAGCTGTTCAATAGACAACAGCTTGGTGCCCCTAGCAGAGCCCCTGGAAGACTCTGTGGAGTTAAACTCAAGTTGACCCCACCCTGAGTGCCAGCAACTTCCAGTCCCTCACAAAGGATATTGACTCCTTGGCATTCTTGTCCCCCACAACCCAGATGCTTCCAGCCCCCAGAAAACACTTTAAGGCAAAAAGACACAGAAAGCAGTGCAGGTAAGGGAACCCCAAGCAGGTAACCTCCACGTGGGCTGCAGGAATGGCGGGGGGACACCCCTAGCATCTGCTAGATTTCCCAGTCTAGCAAGAAGGATATGGGATGACTCCTTGTAGATGGAGCTACAGGGACTGGAAGAGGTTACATTAATTTACCCAAGCTGTGCTGTCAATGATGGACCAGGATTCAAACTTGGGCTTGTCTAACTATAGAGCCACCTTCTTACCCATTGTATTAGTTTCTCAGGGCTACCATAACAAGGTCCCACAGGCCTGAGTGGCTTATACAAAAGAAAGCTGTTGGTTCATAGTTCTGGATGGTACAAGTCTAAGATCAAGGTGTTGGCTGACCTGATTCCTTCTGGAAGGTTATGAGGGAGAGAGGGTTCCAGGTCTCTTACACAGCTGCTGCAAGTTTTGCAGGTAATCTTTGGTATCCCCTGACTTGTAAAAGCACCCACGTCACATTTTCAACTTCACATGGTTTTCTCCCAGTGTGTGTGTGTGTGTGTGTGTGTGTGTGTGTGTCTGTCTGTCTGTCTCCAAATGCCCCTCTTTATAAGGACATCAATCATATTGGATTAGAACCCACTCTGATGACATCATCTTAACTGGTTATGTGAGCAACAACCTTATTTCCAAAGAAGATCCCATTTACAGGTACCATTTCAAATATAATTTTATACTTGAAATTTAAATGTTGAGGGGACACAATTCAACCCATAACACCACTGTGTTTGCAGCTGCTCCTTTACTCTACTCCTTCTTCTACATGCCCTTTCTAATCTACTGCATCTCTTAGCTTATGTCCCCAGCTGCTCTGGGTGGCCCTAACTGCAGGTGACAGATGGCAGAAGACTGCAGGGGGTGGAAGGCCTCAGGGAAAAGGCTTCAGTGAGGGGGCTCGGGCCCAGGTCCACATCGCTGTCACCTTAATCACCAAGATTCAATCATCAAACACAATAAAGAAAAGTATTATGGAAATAAAACACTGCCAAAAATCTTTGTAAAATCGCAAGTGTGCGCAATGAGCAGTCTGGGTTTATAAAGCACAAATTATGCCAGACACACTTGATTGTGCCTTTGAGGGAACTAAGAAATTAAGGGATGGGAAGGATGGTAGAGATGCAATACATCTTGATTTTAATACAGCAATTGATACATTGTTTTGGGGAATTGTCCCTGCAAAATTAATTCAGATCGGCTTAGTGAGGACAATTGTCCCTGCGGTTGAAAGCCAGTGGAAAGATAAACAAACAAATAATGATTAAAGGAGAAAACCAAAGCCCACACAGCCCGAGGTAGGGAGGGAGGGTGAAGTGAGAGCGGGAAGGCCAGGCTTCTCGCCAGACTCAGAAATGTCGGAGGTGCCAAAGGAACCCGGATGCTTGTTTGGGGAGATGGGGGAAGGGAGATCCAGAGATGGGGCTGACCAGCAGCCTGCAGGCCAGTGCAGTTCACTGAGGTTTCTGCACCAGGCGTCACACTGTCCACTCAGGGAGGCTGGGAACCCAGAGATAGCGCTGCTCTGAGAAATCCTGCTGCCTGGTGGGGCAAACTCATTAAAAATAAATACCGTTGACTTCAGTAGCAGCAACATCAGGTAAAAACTTTTGATCTAGGTTTCTGTTTTTTCAAATATAGAACATGTGAAGTGAAGTGGCCTATTCCTCAGAATCACAGAAGCCTGGCCTGGGCTCAGAGTGCTGGGGTGGGCGGGGGCTGGTTGGGAAAACTTCTAGGCACAGATGGGAAGACTCAAGCGCTGAGAGAAGAATGCAGCTTGTTATAAATGCATGTTCCTGGGCCCTTCACTCAGAAGTTCTGATTTTTCAGAGCTTTTCACAGATTTTTCATTTGTAGCAGGTTTGTCAGAGGTGATTTTGATCTGTGGATTACGCTGAGAAACACTAGCCCATAGTCACTCCCTCCCTTCCTCCCTTCCTCCTTCCTTCCTTCCTTCCTTCCTTCCTTCCTTCCTCCCTCCCTCCCTTCCTTTTTCCTTCCCTCCAACCCTCTCTCCCTCCCTTTCTCCCTTTCTTCTTCCCTCCCTTCCTCCCTCCCTTCCTGCCCACCAAAGCTCATTACATGCACACCTTAGGGGAGGCTCCCAGGTGAGCCCTGACAACAGCAGCCTCTTCCTCTCAGTCCCCTCACTTACCACTCCTGCCAGCATCCCATCATCCATCTGTGAACACTGCTTGCTGGAGAAGTGGAGCAGAGCCTCTGTCACCAGAGCCTTCTTCTCTAGCCGTCCTCAGTTCCTTCCTCTCCTGTGTGTTGTTTCTCTGCTCCTTCCTTCTATGTCCTGCTCTGGAGTCCACAGGACCTGCGATGAAGTTCAACTGCACCATCAGGTATTTGTGTAAATTTGGACAGTTATTGGTACCTCTCTAAGCCCACTTCCTCATCAATAACAAGGAATCCTAATTAGTTACGCACGCCTCTACAGGAGAGGCGCTTGGCTGAATGCTTTACAGAGGTCATCACTGTTGCTGTAACTATTCTCCTTGTTCTCACAGCCTGTCTCCCAGACACCTGGGTGGTCTCTGGTCTGCCCCAGCAGCACCTGCAGACAGCACCTGGTTCCTGTCTTCCTGGGCGTGGAGCATCCGCCTGGCCCTCACCTCTGAAACTGCTCTTCCCCTATTTCTTGCCTGTCTCCTGGCTGCTCACTGACCTGGTGTAGGGTAAGCAAGAGAATTGTCAGGATTTTCCACCCTCCCCTCAATGATGGGCGCATGCTTGATGGCGGGCACCTGGAACAGGGTGTGGGCCTGTGTGAGTGGGTGCACCTGAGCCAGAGACTGGGCTTATAAGCAGAGAAGCAGTGGCAGCAGAAGCAACAGAGAACAGAGAAGCAGAGGAAAATTCGGGGTGCAGCAGAGACCACGAGACGCCCCCAGAGAGCCCGAGAAGGTGAAGATTCACTGGGGGCTGGGGGTCCTGCCAGCCTCCTGGCCCCATTGCCTGTCCTGTACATGGTTGCCTCCCTACAAGAGACCATTAAAAAGCATAAAAAGCCACCAAGGGCTCCAGACCGCCTCCTTTTGACCGGTCTGTGCAGCTTCGTAGACAACCTGTGTTCCCAGTGCCACCCTGCCGTTACACCTGGCTTCCCTGGCTAGTTGGGAATGTTGCCTCTTGAGCTCCTTGCTCTGAACCACTGCTGAGAACTGTCACCCAGCGGGACCTCTAGAGTACCCAGTGATGGCAAGAATCTCACATACTTGTCAAAAATTAACAGAACACGCTATGTTTGTGATACCAATTTTTCCAACTCGTAAATCCTAAAGAGATGGAGAAACAAAGACTTTGCAGAGATACCACCTCTGCCCCCACATGAAGAGTGGTGCTTCCACTAGGGATGAGGTGAGCCCAGGGGAAGGTCTGGCTGGAGGAAGCAAAGTACAGACAAGAAAACCCATTTGTGCCGTGAAGGCTGGCTCCTCCGCGTCCCCAGACATTATGGAGATGGCCACTTTCTAAAGCATTTATTCAACCACTATTTACTGGGCGCCCACCACGAGGCAGGCACTAAGTGCTGAAATTGAATTTATTTCCTGTATTAAATCTCAGGAAGGATTGGGAAGCCTTGTCAGTGAAGCCTCCAGGTAGAATTTCTATGCCTTTACAGAATAAAATGCATATTGTTCACTGTGCTGCTATTTATTGTTCCCTTTGCTCCTTGGAGGGGAAAAAAATAAGCTCTCCACCTCCCAGGGCTTTGGCAAACAAGGGGGATGCATTATTCTAGTGATTAGCTTGAAGGGGCAGGAGTTGCCTCTTTTTTCTAAACCCTCTTACTGCACTGCAGTGGTTCATTTAAAGTGGTGTTTAAGGGGAGAGGGTTATTGCTGTTTTTAAAGATCAACTTGAAGGGATTGATTGAATCATCTGGAAGTTTGGGCTTTTTTTTTTTTCTTTTTTGATGGTAGAATCTAATTAGTTCCCATATCTATTCTCCCCTCCTCCTTTTAGCAATAGGCGCCCTGGTGTTTTAGCACTGGCTCCATCAGCACACATTTCCCAGTTTCTCTTACAGTTGGCTGCATTTGACTCTAGGACCAGTTCTTCCAAGGGAATAAGAAATGATGCCACTTAGAATGTGTCTTTCTCTTAGAATGCCCAGGTGTAAGAAGATGCTCCTTCAAGCCTCTCCTGCCCTTTCCCTTGAATCAGCAGTGACCATTTGGACAAGGGTCCTTTCTAGGAAAGGAGGGGTGCTTGATCAACCTTGCACAGGTAGGCCATGTCCACCTGGGCCACCTGCCTGTCTCTTAAGAGAAAATTAAACCCACTGAATTATTCGGGTCTCTTTATCATAGCAGTGTGGCCCACATCCTAACTAAGACATTCTTTACCATAGTAAGATGTTTAAAACCCTCACTTCTGGGGCCTCCCTGGTGGCACAAGGGGTTAAGTCTCAGCCCATGAAGCTATCAGCAGCCACTGCAGCACAAGTTCGATCCCCAGTCAGGGAGCTAACCCACAAGGCTCAGCAGACCTCTCCTGTCTCGCCTGCTGCTCCCCTTAAGAGTGTATTTCAGTAGATCCACCTGTCCTGCTCCACACTCCGTTCTCTGGTGAATCCTTTCACCCCCTCCACACCTCTGGCCTACACCCCAGCTCTTGGATGCATAAATAAATAAATCTTTAAAAAAAAAAACACCTCACTTCCCCAGGTATCTTTTTTTAAAAAAGATTTATTTATGCAAACAAGCTAGGGTGTACACCAGAGGTGTGGGGCGGTGAGAAGATTCACCAGAGACAGAGTGGGGAGCAGAACAGGCAGATCCACTGAAATACACTGCTGAGGGGAGCAACAGGCGAGACAGGAGAGGTCTGCTGCGCCATGTGGGAATCTCCCTGGCCAGGGATTGAACTTGTGCTGCAGTGGCTCTGTATAGCTTCATAGGCTGAGACTTAACGCATTGCACCACCAGGGAGGCCCTCCCCAGGTATCTTTGATGTAAATTATCACAGTCACCCTTTCTCCCTCACCTGCAAATCATAGCTCTTCAGTCCCGCACTCTGGGCGCAGATTGAAGAGTCCATCACAGGGACCTGCTTGGCTTTAGCTCTTTTACATTCTAACGGCAGGAGAAGCATCATTTCCCCCGGAAAACCTTAAGATGTATGCAGTGAACAGTAAATGGCTTACTTCTGAAAACACACTTACCCTTTAGAAGCTTGGCTTCTCCATGCATGGATCTCTCTGTGTCTGAGTGTGTTTGGGTTACAGAAATTCACGTGAGAGCAGCAAGGTGGCTTCTGTTTGTGTTGGGATGTTTTCTAGTGACATTGTCACACTGCGGGGGCGTGTAGGAGGATGCTCCTTCGAGTCTTTCCTGCCCTTTCTGAGAATCCACCTCCAGCTGTTCACCTGAAACCTTCAGGGTTGGGAGACAATTTTCTCTTGACAAGGAGCGGCCCACCCAGGTGAGGTGGGGAAATCACACAAAGACATTATCGTTTCTTTCATGGTAGAAAAGGGATCATTCCTTTCGTGCTAGAAAAGGGAAGAATAAAAGAGCAGGGGAATCACAGCCACATAATTTTTTTAAATCCTTGTCAGGCAACCCTTTAGGCAGGAGAAAGACAATGATAGCATTCCTCGTCTCCCAAATGTTGGTGCCTCTGTGTAAGTGGCCTGAGAGAGAGAAAGGACACATTCAGGAAGAAAATTCAATAAAGTGGGAGCACAGTGGTGAGGAAAAATGAAAATCCACCTAAGATTTGGGCCTCTGTTAGGCTGGAGTACACACAGAGGGCAGGAGCCCCAGAGATGATGGTTCTGACTTCCTGCCCCCCTCACCAGCCAGGCCGGGCAGGGGCTAGGAGAGCCGTCAGTGTGCAACTGAGCTCACCGGGCCTCCACCATGTCTGGCCCAGGCTGCCCGCACGGCACTGGGCTCTGAGCCTGCCAGCCAGTAGCCTGGAATCAGTTTTGCATCCATGACCCCAAGGCACCTGAGGGGAGTCACAAATACACCCGCCGCTCAGCAAGCGGCAGCCTCCTCTGAGCCCTCGCCAACCTAACAAGTAGAAAACACTGGATATTGCTGCCACACCGTCCTGGGTTCAAATCCCAGGCCAGCTACTTCGCAGTTTCCTCCTCTGCTGCTTTGCAGTTTCGTCCAAACAGGGTTGTTGTAGGGTAAATGAGAATTATCAGATTTTTTCCGCCCTCTCCTCAATGATGGACCTCTGCGGGCCTATGCGCATGCCTGATAGCGGGCACCTGGAGTAGGGTGTGGGCCTGTGTGAGTGGGCACACCTGGGCCAGAGACTGGGCTTATAAGCAGAAGCAGTACAAGAAGAGAAGCGGCAGAGACAGAGGAGAAGCCGAGGAACTTCCGTTTGGGGTGCAGCAGAGAGGCCACAGGACGCCGCCAGAGAGCTTCTCGGCCCCATTGCCTGCCCTGTACCTGGTTACCTCCCTATAAGAGACCATTAAAAGTTTGCCAAAGCCACTGAGGACTCCAGAACTCCCTCCTTTTGTCCCATCTGTGCAGCTCCATAGACAACCTGTGCTCCTAGAGTCATCTTGCCACAACAGTTGCCTAAAGATTAATGGAAAGAATTCCTTTCTTTCTTGGCCTTCAAAGTCATTCTTTTTTGGTAGTAGGATCCACGATAGGACGCAGGCCCTGGTGCCATAGCCCGTCTAACCCTGTGCTAGATAGAGCTTCCCTTCAGGATGAGGTCTCTGCAACCACACTAGACCTGTATGAAGGCTTCCCCACTCATCCCCACACCCACCCCTTACAGTCAGGAGCCCAGACCACCAGCCCCATCTTTGCCCCATCCCAGAGGCTAAGATGTCACCCATAGCACACAGAGACTCCAAGGAAGGAGGTGGCCACCAGGATAGGCTGAGGAGGGCTCCCCAGGACCCCCACACTGAACATCAGGGTCACAAACCCGCTGGCAGGCTTGAATACTGTGCTACTCCCCAATTGTGTGACTCTGAGGCCCACCCATCCCACTGGATTCCCTCTGGGACATACATATATGTCCTCCTCATTGGGGGTAACGTGACACGTTACCAGAGTCCCTCAACTTTCAGTGAAACAGATAGACTCCTCAGGACCCAACCTCTCCCAGGAGGGCTGTGTTCAAGGCTGTTGTCCCCCACCTTTTTATTTCTTTTATTTTTATTTTTATTATTTTTCAGAAGAGGTGTCAGTGTTCCTCTTAGCACATTATACTGTAGATGATTTTTTTTTCTTTCCAAAGGGGTTTACTTTGGCTTCTCCATCCCCCAGCCTCCCAGGTTTGGGTGACACTTGCTCCCCTTTGGGTCATCTTCTGCTGTGACACTGTCCTTTGCTCGCTATCCCTTCCCCCATCAAGGCTGGGACAAGCATGTGCTGGTCAAAGACCTGAAAATGGTCCAGTCGCAGGATCAGGAGATAATAAATGTTTCTTCAGGCCTGGGTGAGACCGGAGGCCTCTTTCTCATTTGAATGAGCTGTCACATGCAGACAGAGAGCTGTCTACCCCTAACCGGGGAGGGGTACAGAGGAGGGGGGGCCACTCAAGGACCTCTTGCTAATTGCTGCTGTCAGCCTCTCCCAGGAGGTGCAAGAATGACTTCAGGGGTCAGGGAATCTAAACAGCCACTTGCCTGTCTTGGCAAGTGCCCCAGGCTCCTAACAGCCTGTCACACTTCTGAAAAGCTGTTTCAGGCTATGGCCTCTCTCAGCCTCTCCAGTTGGGTCTGTCAGTTGTGGGTGAGCACCTGCCCAGTCCAGGCTCGTCCCCATCCCAGAGGGCACACCTGACTGCCCCACGTCTTGTTACCTACTGTGGACACTGCTCAGTGGAAGAAACAAAAAAAAAAGCAGACCAAGTCTGCTTCCTGCTCTTAAGGAACAAAAGACTGTAAGCTCCAAACTGGACACTTGAAACCTCAACCCCATCTGCTCTGGGGGGTTCGCAAGTATTAGTGGGAGAAGCCTCTCCTCCAGTGACGTCTTAAACATGGTTCAATGCAGAGTGTGAACTAGACAGAGGGAAGGAGGGCTGTTGCCCTAGTTGAAGGGGGAGGGGGTCCTAAGCCCTCTCCACCCCTTGCCCTACTCAGCAACCTCACAGGTGTCCACAGGCCTCGATAAAGACCTCTCAGCCAGGTGACAGTCACAGTTTTGTTCTCCCTCGGATCCCATGTAGAATCCAAATAATGCCATTTCCATTCCCCAGGGTGATCCAAACATACTCTAAAAACTACTGATCTTGTCTGGCTCTTTGAGGCTTTATGGAGGAGAAAATTGAAACCTGGGAGGTGAAGTGACAGCCCAGGACCCCAGCACAGGCTCCTCATTCAGCCTTTCTCCGCGAGACGTGCTGCCACCAGCTGAAGTCAGTCTCTGTGCCTCTCCGCTTTCGACCCCACGCAACACCCATCCTTTCTAATGGTTCAGGTCCTGGGAAGCAAGAAGTTTTACATACCACAAAGGTCATGGCAGGGTGTTGGTGAAAGGCCACAGAGCTGGCGCTGGGAGGGAAGACCAGATCTTTGACCCTGAGAGCTGCCTGTCTGGGACAGGGAAGGCTGGGATGTCAGTTTCATTAAGGTCCTGTCATTATTCGTTAGTTCTGCAGAGGGACTGGCGAGGGCATAGGGGGGATGAAAGAAGCATGAGGAAAATCTGGGAAAGCAAGAAGGAACTCGGCTAGGAGAGCCTGGGGAGAGCAGGAGCATAGCCACACTGACTTGGGCACCCCACCCTCATTTCTGCTCCTCCTCCCCACGACCTCAGCTGCCTCCTCTGCACACATAATAGCCAGGGAAATTCCCCAGAACCTCAATCCTCTGTTCTGTAAAAGCTTTTGGTTCTGGGCCCCATGGTCTGCTTCTCCACTCCCCTCCAAGCTGTAACAATTCATTCATTTACATGATCATTCATTCAACAAATATTAAATATCTATGACATTGCCCAGCATTTTCCTAAGCACTAGGGATACAGTGGTGATAGGCATTTAAGAGGAGCCAGAAACAGTCTGCAGAGGTGACACTTGAGCAGGGACCTGAGTGAAGTGGAGGGAGGAGAATCTAAACCAATAGAATGGCAGAGGCAGAAGGCCTGGGGCAGGGCTGCCTCAGGAGTAATATGTTGAGGGAGACTCAGTAGGATGAAGGAAGGAGAGCTGGTGGGGAATGAGGTCAGATCCATACATGGGGATGAGATGCCAGGGTGGAAACAGAGGGTCAACCAGGAGGCTGGAGCAAAATTCCAGGTCTGTGAGTCTGGTACTTAGATTAAGGTGGCACGGTACAGTGGTAAGAACTGGTCAGAGCCTATTTTTAAGTTTATATTTTATATATTCTGACCTCAGGGCTCATCATCTCCTTTAGCAATTACCCTTCCCCTCCCACCGATTAAGTTTTCTTTCCCAGATACAGAGGAACGAGGGGGCTTGGTCTTTCTTTAGGCGATCCTCATATAGAGAGTTCTCTCAGCTTCATACCCCTTTGCTTCTCCCAGGTGGTCTTTGCTACTTCCAGATCAGTGGGAAGTAGGAGCTCTGATGGGGCTCCAGGAAGTCCCCCCCTCCCAAGACCCCTGGGCTCCTCCTTCCAGGTCCTGGGAGCAGGATGATCACAGGCAAAGGGAGGGGCCGGTCAGTGCCCAGGGCCACAGGTGGGCAAGCAGTGACTGTAGAGATGAAACGGGATACTCAGGACACAAAGGGCCACAGTGAGGGAACACAGAGGGCAGCAAGAAGTGAGCGGTGAGTGGGGGGTCAGATGGCCCCACATCTCCATCTCCCACCTCATCCCCAATGAGGTGGGAGCTGCATGGCCTTTGTTTGTAGCAGACACTTAGAAATTTATGATCTGGGACTCTAAGCCACCAGTGGAGTGATGCTAAATAGATTATTTCACACTCTCTCTCCCAGTCCAAACACCTGTCTCACACACAGATGCCCTGACGTTAGCCTCAGGCCACTGGAACATTCTCAGGACAATACTTGGGTTTGTCGGGAGACTGTACTCCTCTCCTCCCCCTTCTTTGCATATTTCTCCAGAATGACACTTTCAGAAAATAACCAATTTGACTTTTTTAGATTCCACATGTAATTGAGATTATACAATACAGATTTTTCTGTTGTACTTATCTCACTTCGCATAATATGCAAGGCCCATGGGGTCATCCCAAATAGAGACAATAACATTGTACTGTAATTATATAATATAAATAGTACTATGGTGACAATCAAATTATAATATATAAATGTATCAAACATGTATATTTTAAATGGATCCAATGGCACATGTCTAATTTATTCTACAAAAAAGTAAACATCTAAAAGAAAAAGTAATCAGAGGCTTTGTTAGCATATGGCCTGCCATCAGGAAAAATGACATCACAGTTTAGCCGCCACCGCAAAGAGTAGGAGATAGGCTACGTGCCATTGAACTAGATGTCTCTATTAGACAGGTCACGTTACTTTATTCACAAGTATGTGCATTTTGAAGAGTGAGCGGGAGATGGATGGTGGCGAAGCCCCAAGAAGCGCCAGTGGGCAGCCTCCCTGTGGGTGCGGAGAAGCCACTGAGCCTGACTTGAGGGTACAGACTGGTGTGCGAGTGTGTAGGGTAAACGACAGATTCATCAGATTTTTCCGCCCTCCCCTCAATGAGGGACCTCTGCAGGCCTACACACATACCCGACGGTGGGCACCTGAAGCAGGGTGTGGGCATGCATGAATGGGCACACCTGGGCCAGAGACTGGGCTTATCAGCTGCAGAAGTGGCTGAAGGAGAAGCAGCAGCAGCAGCAGCAGAGGTGGCAGCAGCAGAAAACAGAGCATGGCAGAGGACTGTTCAGGGTGCAGCAGAGAGAATACGAGACACCACCAGGGAGGCCTGCCAGCCTCCCAGCCCCCCAGCCCCACAACGTGCCCTGTTCCTGGCTACCTCACTCAAAAAAAACCACTAAAATTCTAAAAAGCCACCAAGGGCTCCAGAACGCCTCCTTTTGACCCATCTGCATAGCTCCAAAGCGAACCTACTCCCTGAGTCATTCTGTCACTACAGAGTGTCTATCCCATCAGCCAGATAGATGGACACTCCCCATGTCCCCACCATGCCATTCCTTTCTCTGTCTACAGCCCCTATCTTTGCTAGTGTTCTTTTGGTGCCTGATAAGTGACAGGAAGAATAAATGAAGAGACAGGAGGATGGCTGTCCTATACTCTAGCCCAGTACGGTGCCTGGAACACAGAGAGACGGTGAGGGTATCAAGGTCACCCTGGGCCCTGCTCCCCTCAAGGATCTACTCTCTGCCCAAAGTGGAAGCCCAGCAATCGGTGAGGGGAAGAAAGACTGGTTCTTGCTGGTAACATACTAAATGCTTTGATAGTATCTTCTGGACACGAGCTTTGCTGCAGGTTCAGTTTGGGCACTTTTCAAATCCAAAAATGACTGCCCACAGGCCAAGCCCAGGGCTGGTGCCCTACCGAAGGGAGGTCTTGGCCAGAATCAGTGCCACAGTTCTTCAACAAGGGGCTGTAACTGGAGCAGGCAGGAGCTTCTCTGTTCCAGTCACAAAGGTGGCAGCAGCCACTCACATGCACCAGGTCTTCTAGGCCTTAGGATGCCGCCTAAAATGTCCCCTCTGAGGGTCACTGCTCCTGGAGGGAGAAGGCCCTCAGACACTGAGCCCAGGCCCAGTGATGTCACTGGGTCCCTGCAGGAATACAAATCAAGACTGGCATTGAGCCCAGATTTTCCCTTTCTAAATTCTGGTCTCCTCGCCCCACCACTGAGCTCCCTCTGACAGCGTGAAGTTCAGAGCGGAAGGGCCCAAATGGTCATTTATTTGGAGACCATTATTTTTCAATTGAGGCTCCAAAGGAAGAGTAATGGGGTCTCCTGCCCCCAGGCATGGTCCTCCACACACACCAGACCACCTATTCCCATCCCCCAGCGCTCTCGGTCCCCTTGACATTTCTGTCTCTATCACCGTTTTACCCTGCACACTATTTTCTCTCCACTGCAAGACAGCTGTGGCCGTTCACAGCTGTTTACTAGCAGAGAAAGGAGGAACTTAAGTGGAATATAAACTATCGAATTAAATTCCCCTCTTCAAATGCTGCCTGGATTGACTCTACCTGAGAATTTCAATCAATGCTGGTAACTTCTTCCTGCCCCTTAATGGAATGCAGCAGACATGGTTCAGGGCTGCGGTAGGAGCCACGCTGCTGCTGAGCAGTGGCAGATGCAGTTAGAGGGGAAAGGCGGGGCCACGTGTTGCGCTCTGGCAATGCCATCAAGCAGGGTTCATTTCATGGGAACTGGGTGGCCAGCATTCTGGGAGATGGGGGACTTGAGGGAAGGTGGAGGGGAATGAGGAAGGGAGAGTGGGGGTCCTGTCTTTCAGAACTCTTTTAGGGACTCAAAGAAATAGTGGGTGTGGGGGGAGGGGAGGTGAGGTGGGAGAGAAGGAATACACCACCAAAACATGGGTGAGGCTCATATTCAAACGAACTACCAGAACACCACCCACAAAGAACAAGCCAAAGGGAAGGAGATGGGCCCTCAGTAATTATCCAGCACAGGGTGGCCCTGGGTTGGGAGTTTCTGGGTTCTAGACTCTATTCCACCATTTTAGGCAGGTCACTTCTATCTGACTCCAAGGAAGTAAAATTGCTTTCCTAACTATATTATAGGAAGTGAAAGCTATTTGAGAACTGCCAAGTGCTATATAATTGTGAGCTACAACTATTTTGAGGTGAAAGAGGAGCCCCCAGAGGCCTGGCGTGTCTCTCCAGAACTCACAGACTGATGTAGCATTGACTTCAGGTCCAGGAGTTCTTGGAAGGAGAGCTTGACTGGGGCAGCCATCCCAGAAATGCCCTCTGGGAGGCAGCAAAGAAAGTGTTATTGATCCTTGAAAGCCTAGCAGATCTGCTCCCTGAGCCTAAGGGTCCTTGGAGTATAGGGCAGGTAGGAAGGCCAACGGCCATGGTTGATTTGTCACCATTTCAGAGAGAAGTAGGGTGCTGGAGTTCCCAAGAGCCCACTGGGGCCTCTGGTTGCT
The DNA here is from genome assembly GCA_004024925.1 of Scalopus aquaticus. NCBI lineage: Eukaryota > Metazoa > Chordata > Mammalia > Eulipotyphla > Talpidae > Scalopus > Scalopus aquaticus. The sequence goes on from PVIJ01000541.1 coordinate 28,981, forward strand.
GGTGGTCGCACCATCTTTGGTTGGGTCCTATTTCTTTTCCTTCCCCCAGGCCTTGGGCCTACTTCTTTCAGCCTTGGGTTAGAAAGCAAGATCCTTCCAAGTTCTTCCTTCACAACTATGTCCATTCTCAGATTAGTCTTTGACTGATAAGATACACTTTTAGGCTCTTCTTAAAGAAAGTACCTTAGAGCAAAAGAAACGATCTTACTTCAGGCCCAGGAAGAACTAGGTAAAAATAATGATTGAGGCCTGCTTTACATAAATTCCATTTATGCCACATAATAACCAGTCAATGTGAGTTAGTCCCATTTTACAGATGAGGAAACTGAGGCACGGAGAGGTTAAATAACAGGTGGCAAAGTGAGGGAGCTGGGCTGGAGCTCTCAGTCTAGTTTCCATGTTCCTTCCGCCAGGCCAACTACTTAAAAACGTGTGGATGTTCAAGGAGGCAGCCCCTAAAAGACTGGAAATTGCAAAGACACAGAATAATTAGAGAACCTACATTGGGAACATGTCCTTACTAATTTCTTCATCCGTTCTCCTTCTTTCTGGAATAACAAGCTTCCTGAGACCAGTCTGTTCTCTGCTGAGAATCCTTTCGCTGCCTCCCCAAGACGGCTCCCTGTTCATCTCCTGTATCATGGTCCATGCTATTGGCAGACTTAGGCTCCTCTAGGATTTCTCACTAGCAAATTGATCCCCATCTTCATTAGAAGCATGATGTTGAGCTCCAGCCATGTGCCAGGCACTGAACGAGGAGCCGGGTTCATCCTAGTCACCCTTTATTGAGCACTCACTGCTGCCCGAGACCCATAGATACTGAATGTTGTTTGTTCTTCTTTCTCGTTTAATCCTCCCCACATCCTTGGGTTGATATTAGGGTCTGCTTTATGGAAAGAGCAACTGAGGCCCAGAGTCACTGAGAAAGCTGCCAGCACCACACACATAGCCAGTCCCCAACCAGATGCTCTGTGTGGACCCTGCGATGTGAGCTCTGCCCCAGGGCACTTTCAGGAGGTGAACCACGCACGTCCCCATCCTCTCCATCTGCATCCTGACTCTTAACTCACTTAACATGGAGAAGCAAGTCTCTTCCAAATCACTAGCACTCCAGCAGGATAGAGGAGAAATACATCTTAAGCCTTCAATGCTAATTAGGTTCCATGATATCCGTAGGGTTCTGGGTCATTCTAGTGTGTCCCTCCTGTCTCCGTGAGTGTGTCTGTCTTCCTCTCAAGCTGCTCTCTATCTCCACCTGGCCTGTAAATAGGACACAGGGCTGTATCTTCAGCCTACTGCTGCCCTCATCCCACATTAGGGCTGGAAAATTCAAATAACACACCATGCATACAGAATTTCACATGGCAGGCAGGTAGTAAGCAGTGGCTGCTGGTGTAAGCAAAACCTCTGCCTGGCTGCAGGACTGAGGCCATCACCCCGCCCACAAGGCGCCCAAAGAAAGCGGGACACTGGAGGTCCCGCCCTCTCCATGCTGGGCTGCAGCTGTATGTGGATTCCCCAGCTCCTCTCGCTCTCCAGACATTGCCTGGTGTCCAGAGTTCCTGCTGGTCAAGCTAAAATGTAGAGTCCGGCAGGGGGCCTCTCACCAAGGCAAAAGTCTTGGTATGAGGATATCTGCTGAAAACAGCAGGCAGACACTATGGCCAGATTAGCATAACCAGCTGGACCACATTGACAGGAAGTTTAGTGTAGACAGGGACTAGAAGTAGGATGTTTTAATCAGCAGCAGCAATGGTGGCCCCTCTAAGGAACAGCCCCTCTTTCCTTCCCCCTAGTTTGTGCCAGACAATTATGCATTCCCAGTCCACATCCCCACCACGCACATTCCTCCACACATTCCTCCACATACTTGCCCAACTTCCCTGAATCTGACCCCCTCAATAAAATGTGAGACAGGCCCAGAAGAGGGCGGCTGGATATCCAGAGATGTAGCCCCGCTAGGTCACTCTCTCTCACTGTTACAGGTAACCCCGTGGGGTGCCTGTCTATGTTCTCACCCATGCGCTTAAAAGAGACTTAAAAACTCAAATGCAGGCACACACAATAAAATTAATAAAAAGATTTATTTACAAAAAGAGAAAAGAAAAGATAAAGATATAAATTAGTAAAAACGTCCTACCAGTTTCTCTGAGCTGGACTCTTCTTGCCTACTCAGGAAAACTCTCATCAATCCATACCACGGACCAAATAGCAGCGCCCCCAAGCTCACAGGTCAGGTATTTAAATCCCCAAAACCATTGCTTAACTCTACCCTCAGTCCTCAGCATCCTTCTTTTGGTGATGATGGCATTCTGGGATTTGTAGTCCTAGGCATCTTGGCTCTCTCTGGCTTGAGGTGGGGGTGGGGTTCTGGGACATTCCCCTTTCCTGAGGACCACCCTCTTGTATCACTACTTGGACTTTTGAGTTATTTTGAGTTATTTTTCCTTCATCCCACGCCACTTCTAATGCTGCTGCCCTGAGAGTCATTTCTGCCTTCCCAGGATGATTTTATCTACTGCAAGTATTTCTATGCTTCCTCTGTGTTGATAACTCCCAGATCTCTCCCCTGCATCCCAGATCTCTCCCTTGAACCTCAGGACCTATGCATGGGAGGGTCTGCAGACATCTCCACCTGCCCCACACCACACACCAAACTCGAATGCACCCTCTGCCCTCCTGCCTCTTGTATCTTCTCCCTCTCACTCTTTCCCACTCAGCTGTCCTTTCCCCCTCCACATCCAATGATCACATTGTGTGGATGGACCACCCTTCTCTTCTCTTCCATCCTACAGCTGCCCTAGCTCCATTGTCCCCTGGAATATGGACATTGCTCCTACTAAGGTCCCACTACTGCCCCATCCATACTCCCATCAGAGCCCGAGACATTACCCAAAATATCTAGGTATGTTTCCAGCTTAAAATCCATAGCCTTTGGAAAAACTCAAGCTCCTTAACTCAGCACGCAGGTCCCCCTACCTCCAGTCTGGCAGCACACACTTCTGGAGCCACCCTGACCCCCACTTCATTCTCTGGGCACAGTAAACTGAATGTGTCCTGCATACACCATGGAATAGCACATTCCAATGTTAGTCCTGCTATTCATTCCCTCCACCTGGGAAACCCCCCTTTCCAACATCATACCTTTGCCTGAGTAACTGCTACATATGCTGAAACTGTATAGCAATGCCTCCTCCTCCAAGAAGCCCTCCCTGACCCACCCTCCTCTGGGTTCCCGCCACTGGGACCGTGGCACCTCTCACAGAATTTTGACATTGCTTTTTACTATTTGAAACCACATGTGGCAGAAACTGGAGTTGTCTACCCATTGTCTGTTACCCCTTTTCTTGATTTTATTCAAGCAGAGGAATGTTCAGCCCTAGAGGGAGTGATTATACTAATAGTTAACACTTATTATCAGCCAAATACTGTACTAAACCTTTCTTTCATGAACTTGTAAGCTGTCATTATCACCACCTTATAAATACGAAAAGTGAGGAAGAAAGGCTAAGCTCCTTGCCCAGGTTATGTAACTAAGGATGGGTAGAGTCAGGATCTGAACTCAGGACCCTAGCTCCAGAGGTAGCGCCCATCATGGAGATGCCACACCACCTTTCCTGTGGATGGTGCATCGCAGTTTGGACTCAGCTGCAAATTGTTGCATCCCAGTCCTGTTTGCCTGCAACTTAGGCATGTGGCCTGGGTATGACAAAGAAGTCAGCTGAGCATGTTTAGGAACGATATTCTTCCCTGCTGCAAAGAGAGAAGTGAGTGCCCTGAACTTTCCTCCCTGCCTTTGGACAGCGGGGTGGGGTGAGGGCCCAGCTATCATCTGAGGGGCCACACCACTGCCATCAGGAGCAGGGGCGCCGGAGCGTGAGGCCTGGGCTATTGGTGATGGTGCTGAGTAAACAGCTTCAACTGCAGTCCTGGACTCCTTTCTTATTTCCTAAGAGAATGAATGCCTGTACTATTAAAACTACTACTAGGTTCAAGCATTCTGTCACCTGCAGCCCACCCCTTACACTCCAGGACCAAAAACAGCACATAACAGGTGCTCCATGAGGGCCATTTAACAAGCGAAATGCAAGAAAAGTCTGAGCCCATGTAGCAAAAGAAGTTATGCTGAAAGTACCGCATGCATCGGCAGACTCATTTCTCTAATTTCTCTGACTCAGTTTTCTCACTGAGGAGGTTGGATTCACTGGGTTCCATCGCATCGCCACTTATATTCCATTTCCAACACAAGAAAAGATGAAGTTCCAGGTGTGTGAGGTGGACAATAAGCATGGTGGGAGGCCCCAGAATCCCTCAGGGCAGCTCACTGCTTATCCCCAGGAAGCTGACTCAGCCTGTCCAAGGGCAGCAAATTCTGTGGAAAGGTTCAGAGAAACACATCTGAGCTGAAGAGGAGGGGTAAGGGACTCGCTGGGACCAATCTCTGAAACAAAGACAGCAGCAGGGCCCTCTGCTGCTTAACCTTTGATTTAAGTCAATAAAATCTTGTTTTATTGTGGAGTTCAAGCAGGCCTTTCTTGTATGTCCACCCCCAGCAGCTGGCAATAATTCAGGAAACCGAGAGCCCAATTCTGCCCTCCCTGTTGGGTCAGCTGCTCACTTTAAATCAGCAGGGATCCTTGCTTTGCCACCCATTGTCACCAGTGGGCCCCAAGGGAGTTGGGGGGTGATATTTAATGTACCCAAATGTTGCAGGCGAGCCCTTCACCAAGTTACAAGGTCTTCTGAGATTTGTCTCTGAGCCCCTCCCTCTTACTCCTTTGCCATTCCTGTTCATCTTTTGGGGGGCCCCATACGAAATTGTACACGACTTCAGCACTCACTCCAATTTTCCCCCTCAAAAGTCTGCACTCAGGGCAAGTGTAACATTAGTCAATCGCATGTTAGTACAGATGAAAGTCTTTCTCAGGGCCCTTTGCTAACTAAATCTCATCTCCCCTCAGGAACCTTGGATGTATTTATTCGTCTAGCTGCTTTATGTCATTTCTTAACCATAGTTTCACAGCTTATCTCTTATATTATTGACCTCTTTACCTGTTTTCTTTTTTTAGACTTATTTATTTATTTATGCATAGAAGAACTGGGGTGTAGGCCAGAGGTGCGGGGGGGTGGGGAGGAATGGTGAGTTGATTCACCAGAGACAGATTGGAGAGAACAGACAGATCTACTGAAATACACTGCTGAGGAAAGCAGCAGGTGAGACCGGAGAGGTTTGCTGCTCCATATGGGTCAGCTCCCTGGCTAGGGATCGAACTCAGGCCACAGCGGTAATAATGTGATTATGATGTCATTTTTGGAGTTAATGGGTTTGAAAGCAGGGTCCTTGGGTTTGATGTCATTTTAGAGTTGATGGATTTGAGAGTGGAGCGGGGTCCTTGGGTTCACTCTGGGAAAGTTTTCACCAGAGCTCCCTTCAGCGCCACGTGACAAGTTTCTCCACAAGACAGAGACTCAGTTATAAAGAACAGGTTTTCAGGTGCACTCTGGGGAAAGGTTTCACCAGAGCTCCCCTTTGGCAGCACGTGGCGAGTTTCTCCACGACACGGAGATGTTAGATATACTTAAACAGGTTTTTAGGAAAAGGGATAGGACAGTAAAGAACGCTTGCACACACACAAGCGGACAGGAAGAGCTGCCCCGGAAGGGACAGGTTAGCTAAGAGAGAGGCCTGCCTGGTTGCAGGCACTGGTAGCCCTGAGGAGAGCTGCCTCTGATGAGGGAGGTCAGTGAAGACCCAGCATGGTACAGGTCATGGGCAGGCAGGAAAGTCCACTGCCCTGTAGAGGGACAGAGTTGGTAAAGGAAAAACACCTGGATAGGCACAGGTGGGCAGAGAGATGGCTGCCCTGCACTATTGCAGAGACAGCGCTGATATAGCCCTCTTCCAGTTGGGAGGGGCTCATTCCCTCCAAGAGTAGTTTGTTTGCTATTGATTTTGAGTATCTATGTAGGATCTGAAAGGGACCACAGATGCTACAATGGGCTCAATCTCCATATCTTTACCCCTGGTCTGCAGTCTGATACCTACTTGATCTTATGGTTTGTAATTT
>PVIJ01000541.1:35148-162753 GCA_004024925.1 Scalopus aquaticus
CACAAGCTGGGGTACAGGCCAGAGGCGTGGGGCGGCGAGAGGGTTCACCAGAGACAGAGCGGGGAGCAGAACAGGCAGATCAGAAATACACTGCTGAGGGGAGCAGCGGGCGAGGCAGGACAGGTCTGCCGTGCCATGTGGGATTCTCCCTGGCTGGGCATCGAACTCGCATCGCGCGCTGCCGACAGCTCCACAGTGCAGCGCTCAACCGCTGCGCCACCAGGGAGGCCCCCTTTTTACCTGTTTTCTAATTCTCCAATTATAAGTCCCCCAAAGACAGAGCCCATATCTTCTACCCATACCTCAGATAGGATTCAATTCATTCATTCATTCACTCACTCATTCATTCATTCATTGACCAACCTCTATTGAGTATATCATAAGTCCTGGGTTCTGTGCTAGGCCTGAGGTTCAAAAGTGAACAAGGCATAGTGTCTACTTTTAAGATCTTATAGTCAGTCCGTGTGGGAGGGACAAGCTGTAGGCCTCCTTTCCCAGGGGTGACCGGGAGTCCATGCTCCTTATTGCTCAGACTTCTGCCCTGTCAGTCCCCAGCCCCCGCTGGCTTTTCTTGAGCTGATCTGAGCTTGTCTCTTGCAATCAAGAGAAACCAATTACAACATCCCCTAGGGCAAGAAATGCTTGAACTGACTCTTAAAGGATCAGTCTAAGGGAAACGAGGGCACAGTGAGGATATTCCTGGCAGAGGGAACAGCACGAGCAACAGTGCGGAGGCCAAGAACAGCTTGTTGTGGGCAATGCCAAACACATGTGCATTCATTTCTATTTTTGGTCCTTCGTTGTGGAATGGAAGGCTTTGTCCATGGCAAAGCAATCCCAAACATCAAAAGGCTGATAGAAAAGATATTTTGGGACGTGCGTAGGGAGCAAAGTCCCCTCCTCAGAGCCTGCAAAACCACAGTGGGTAGACAGCTGTCTCCAAAGACCAACGCCGAAGGCCAATCCTGCTGACTCACAGCAGCTCCTTTGGTGGCCAAGGATAAACTAGCGAGAAGGAGCAGTATAACCACAGAAGCCAACGTCCCGGGGGCAGACAGAGAGATACTGGCCAAGGTGAAAGGGGTTCTAAAGGTCCTTCCACTCTGAGTCCTCAGGGCCTCACACCAAGATGGGGGGAATGTGGACCAGAACCCAGCCTACCATCCCCCAAACAATCCTATCTCCCCAGCAGCTCCACACTCCCAAAGCGTGGAAGTGTAGGAGTTTAGGGAGTGTTACTATAAGAAGCTAGGTTTGAACCATTCTTTAGCGTCCCAGAAAAAGGCTGGCAATGCCACACAGAGCCAAATGACACATGGTCTAAAATAATCCTGAGCATCTAAACAAGGCACTGTTATCCCCTTTCCCTGCCAGGGATCTCCTGGGCTGCCAGCTAGGTTTTAATCTCCCAAGCCCAGCTTCTGGGGAGCACACACGTAATAAAGGCTACTAAGAGTCCACTTAATTCCACAGAAATTAATTAAAGACTTGCCATGCAAGCCTCTCCTTGGAAAGTGTGATTTTTTACTTGGGTCTCACCCCAATCATTCAGTGCCAGAGGATCAGATGTGGTTGACAAGGACACCCCAGCCCTATAAGGACATTGCCCCAAGATCTGGCTCCCAACCAGCCCACAGATTGTCTTTCCATGACCTGAAGTGGCAGCCTGTTTTGCTTCTCATCTCTCAGGAGCCGCAGACCTAATTCACTTTTTATAAAGAATTACCCCTTTGCTTACCTTCAGAAGATGACTACTTCAGGGCAAAACTAGCCACTCAAATCCAAGTTTGATGAGGGCGGAGCAAGTCTGACTCATAGTTGCTGCTCCATAAATATTTGTTGAATGAGGGAATTTGTTGGGTGTTCCCCCCACCCCCACCCCAGCCTGTGGCTTTCTGTTCTCTTTGTTTAGGGCAGTCCTTGAACGTAGTACACACTCAATAAACATTTGTTAAATGAATGAATAAGATGCAAATTACTGAGTTTTGACAACTGATTTTCCTACAGTGTCTCTGGCATTCATTTGATGAATCCTTGGACGCCTTCCCAATGCCACGCCTGGGTCAGGATGGGGGCTTCAAAGATGCTCAAGACAGGGCTGCTTCCTCTAGATTGTCACCACCTATTGGTGACAAATACATAAACAAATAAGAAGCCCCCAATCTGGCAGAACTGGGATTCACATTTTGAAAGTGGAAAATGTCAAGTAGAGAATCATAAAATAAATGATGTTATGCTGGAAGTTTTCTATTCACCCCAGACCTGCTCCCCTCCCTTCTCCATCTGCTCTCTATCTGGGAATTTCTCCTGCTTTGGCCATATCAGTGGTTCTTTTTGCCTTCTACTTTCCTATTGGTTTGACCAGCAGAAGATACTGGCGGCGGCGAAGAGGAGAGACAAGTGAGGGGCCAATGTTCGTTCTCCCAGACCCTCTTCTCAATCCCAGGCCAGCTGCTGTCAGGATGCACACTGGGGGCCCCTAACCTGCCACCCTCTCCCTTGTGGTCTCCTTAATTCCTGCTCACAGTTTTCTAAACAGACCTTTTTTTAACTCTCTTCAAAGTATCTCATTTGAACATGGCATATTTTTTTTTCCTGCTGGGACCTATTGACTCATGTCCCTTAAACACGTTTTTATTTACAACATAAAACGTGCTCATTCTCCTCCTGGTGCAGGACCAACCCTTTCCCTCTCGCCGCAGTCCGCTGGCTGCAGTGCTGCCTCATCTCTCAGCATGAACAGCATCTATCATGTAGAGATGAGGATTTACCAGTTTCTTTTTCTTTAAATTGAAGCAAGGATTTAAGGACACTTGCTAAAGCAATTCAAGTGCAGGTCCTTCAAGATTTTTTACAAGCCGCTTTCTCATCTTTTATAGTTATTTCACCCTCATCCACTTTTTCCGCAGTTTGTCTTCATGACTCACCTATAGGGAGCCTTTATCTCCCCCTTTTCAGTCCTCGACATGTGTTTACATCATCTTTTAGTCATTCATTTTGGATCAACAAGCATCCATCAGTCCTTACTCTGTCTCAGGCCTCAGGATAGAACAAGGCCCAAAGATAGACCCACCAAGGTCTTTGCCCTGAGTTCAGTCTTGAAGAGACACACACAGGTGACCTGGTGGCAGCATTTCATTAACATCAACTTGCTCAAACCCGTTCCACAAATCAGCTTTTTGTGTGTCTTTCTCAAGCTTTCAACTTAGGTCATTAAGAAACAACTCTTGCTCTTTTTATACTTGTATTTCGTTGGTTCATGTCAAGCTTAATTACATCATGTAACTGCTATAACAAGTAGAATTAACCTAAGTAAGAGTGGGGACAGACATAGCCAGCTCAATCGGTAGAAGCAGAAGAGAGAACTGGGAGTCATAGCAGGACTCAGTGGACCTCAGGTGTGGACACACATGCATCCCAGAGGGACAGGGCTGCCCTTGGTCCGGCGGAGGCCAGTGAAAAGAGGCACCACCATGAGGTAGAGTGAGAAGATGTCGGTGGAGTGCCCACAAGGCAATAGTGTGGAAATTTGAGAAGGAAGAGTTTCAGAGAAGACATCATGTGAGTTGGTCTTAAGTTGGGCAGACAAGAAGACGTTGAGGAGGAGATTCCAAGTTGAGGGACAAGCACACAGAAAGACACTGAGTGTGGAAAGGCATTCAGACGACGTCAACTGTGCCGCACATGCACGTTTCTGTGCCCCAGAAAACCTGGATGAAATGCTCAGGGTGGCCCTTTTTTAAAAAAACAAAACAAAACCTAGAAACAACATCAGGAAAGGTTCTTTCAAAGGTGTGCACCAGCCATTTGCAACAACATGGATGAAACTGGAGGGGATGATGCTGAGTGAAATAATTCAGAAGGGGAAAGAAAAACACCAGATGATTTCACCCATGTGTGGCATATAGAGGACAATTGAAAACAACAAGGAACTGACAAAATTAAACCAAAACAAACCCTTGAAATATGACTACAGAATGAATGCTGCCAGAAAGGGAGTGGTGGGAGGGAGAATAAATCAGGGAGAGGTTCCAATGACCCAGAGTAAAGGACTGTGGTGCTTTGATGGTGAGAGTGATATGGTAACATACATCTGAGCAGGTGAGACCCTAATCCCCTAAATCATGTACAGTGTTATAAACCAATGTTACCTCAGTGAGAAAAGAATTATTTTAAAAATGGTATAATTGCATGTTGGAATACTATACAGTAGTGAAAATGAATGAACTATAATTACATGGAAAAATCTTAGGAATAAAAATGCAATTAAGAGAATAATGGAAGACTTCACTTACAAAACATACAGTATAATTTCATTTATAAACATATATTTTTAAGATTTATTGATTTTTGCATACAAGCTGGGGTGCAGGTCAGAGGTGTGGTGCTGTGAGAGGGCTCACCGGAGACAGAGTAGGGAGCAGAACAGGCAGATCGACCGAAACATCCTGCTGAGGGGAGCAGCGGGCTAGGCAGGAGAGGTCTGCAGTGCCAAGTGGGAATCTCCCCAGCAGGGCATTAAACTCGCGCCACAGCTGCCGACAGCTCCATAGTGCTGCGCTAACCCTCCCACCAGGGAGGCCCTATAAACATATTTTAAGTATGAATCCAAACAGATTTTGTTATGGATACAAAAAAATGGCAAGGGGGAACTGCTATTGCTTGACTAGAGAGAAGAGGTGTAAGAATGGAGTGGGTGTATTAGGGACTGATGGGGCAGACACAGTGGGGTTTGAGCTCAAAGACATCATGAGTCCTTGGGATTTTCCTCTCACTGGGAATCAGTCTTTCCTCTAGGCAGGGAATCATTGAACAATTTCCAGCAGGGGAGTGGTCCAATTCGACTTATGTTTTTCAAAGTCTGTATTTCTAAACTATGACTATGTCCTGTGGAACAATATGTTGTCTACATGATAAACCATATGCCTCATATTAGAAAAATCACAAACCAATATTCCAAGGCCTAAAATACAGTCGGGTGTTACTTAACAACAAGAATACATTCTAAGAAATGTGTCATTAGACAATGTTGTCACCGTGTAAACACACACCTAAGTCGAATAGCCTGCTGCACAATACAACTAGATGGCACAGCCAACTGAGACCCTGCTGTGTGTGCGATTTGTCGTTGATTAAAACATCAAGCAATGCATGACTGGACACTTAAGGTGAAGTTCTTTGCTAATGACAGTGCATATACATTCATATTCCAGATCGCTTCCTTGATAATTTTGACATGGAAAGGCCAGCCCCACCATCGATGTTTTAATCTCATCACATGACTGACCAAAGCTTGTCCTGGGAATAAGAAAATATCAGCTTGGCCATTTTTCAGTTTCCACTGTGCTTGCTTTATAGGTATTATCTTCAATCTGTGATTTCTTTGTAGGGTTATCTTTAAGGTGTTTGCCCTTTTGCGAGGGTGAGTTTAGTTAACATTTGATAAGGTAATCTGCAAATCCTCATCACAACACCATAGTATGGCAATGCACAAGGCTGAAAGCAAATGCCATGGCCATTCTCCAGGGGCCCCAGCCCACTCCTATCTGTATCTATGAGGTTCTATGAATATAATGTGAAATCCCCTGGACTGGATGCTTCTAAGGTGCCTTTGGTTCTATGGACACTGGGTCTGGGAGAGAAAAGCTAAATACTGACAATATTCATGTTAGGGCAAGCGGTGCAAAATCTTGGACTTTGAATAGGGAGGGGCTCTAGCTTCCCTGTCCAATTTGGGGCTACTAGCCACATGTGACTCTTGAACCCTTGATGGGACTAGTCCAAAATGAGATAAGTTGTAAGTATGAAATACAAACTGCATTTTAAAGACTCTTGTAGAAAAATATGCAAATAGATCTCACTAAGGAATATAACTATGGATTCAAACTAGGAAGTTTTAAATTGCATACATAACTCACATGTATGCCACATGTAATGATTCCATGGGTCAGTGCTGGTCCCGAGGAAAAACAGTTCCCCAAGCTACGAAAAATCCAAATTCACCAGCATCATCACCACCTCTTGTTCTGATTGATCTTACCCACCAATTGCCACGAATGGCCCTGTTGTGTAAGGAAGCTTAGGTCAAATGCATTTATGCCCTCTAGTAAAAGGCCCACAGGTGGTATGATCCAGGTATGTGAACCAGGGGTGCTGGACCAGCAGTCTCAAGACCTGAATTCAGATCCCAGCTCTGCCATCCACTAGCTAGGTGACCTCAAGAACATCGCTGGCTTGTTACTTTCCTCACCTGTAAAAATGTAAAGGAAACTAATTATGTAATCCCCCATCTCTTTCACTCAAGTTCCCTCCATATAGAAATGTTTGCATTTTTAAAAGGCAGTCTCTTAGAGGACAATGCTTTTTAAAAATTTATTTATTTGTTTATTTATTTATTTATTTATTTATATTTTACATCATTGTTCATTTTTGTACAATGTTTGCTTTCTTTTCTCAGGTTTAGTCCCTGTAGAGTTTCCACCACCAGTTCACCCGTGCGCCATCACTATAGTCCCTTGTGCTCTTCCCTCCCCTGTTTCGATCCCTCTCCCTCCCCCTCCCCTGCAGAATGTCTCTGATTTGTAGTTGCCTGTTAATTTTTGTTTTGTTTGTTTGTTTATTGTTATTATTTTTTCCCCTGGTCCCTTATATGCTTCCCTAATATTCCTCCTATAGAGGACAATCCTTAATTCACATTAAGAAATGACAAAACTGGGCCTCCCCGGTGGCGCAGCAGTTGAGCGCTGCGCTGTGGAGCTGTCGGCAGCAGCGACACGAGTTCAACACCCAGCCTGGGAGAATCCCACATGGTGCGGCAGACCTCTCCTGCCTCGCCCGCTGCTCCCCTCAGCTGTGTACTTCTGATCTGCCTATTCTGCTCCCCACTCTGTCTCTGGTGAACCCTCTCGCTGCCCCACGCCTCTGGCCTGTACCCCAGCTTGTATGTATAAATAAAATAAATTCTTTGAAAAAAATAAAAAAGAAATGACAAAACTTCAGGACCCAGCAGAGAAGTTTGGGAGCAGAAAAAAACCCTCCTGGATCCCTTCAAATCATAATCTGGATTCTACATGAACCTGCTAAACACCTAGGAAATGAGAGGAGAGGCGGGCCCCCACAGGATGACAGGGTAGGACAGTTTCCAGGGGGGTCTGCAGTTCCTCCCCTTGTATCACTGAGCAGTCTGTTGATTTCAGCTACTCAACCAAGGCACTTGCTGAATATGTTCTGCTGGCCAACATGTACCCAGAACTGCAATACCTGCCTGCACCCAAGGTGACCACCTATGCCAGGATGCGTTTGTCCACAGTTTCCCAGGCAGCAAGGGCAGCAGAGCGTGCTTAAGACAGAAACCTCCCACAACAAGACAAAGAACCACGCACATAGCGAGACCGAGAAACAGGAAGAGGTTCCCAGGGGTCCTCAGGAAGTAGGTGGCATGCAGCCAGGTCACGCACAAGGCCCTGGTCTGAGCCCAGACAGACCGAATAGCAGAGGCTGCAGAGTATCTAGAGACAAACCAATAATCAGCGGGCAGGCCCTGGGAGGAACAAGCTGATGGCAAACCCCAGCCACACAATGTTAGGCAATTAGGGGGATATGGAGAGTGCCGGGAGAGGAAAACCTACAGTCATCACAGAAGCCTGGAGTCATGAGATGAAGGATAATGATGCTTAAGAGAAAAGAGAGATTATTCCCAAACTAAAGGAAGCATGAAAGAAAGGCACAGTGGAGAAAGGAGGGATCCCGTGTCCTGTGTCCCCTTCATTTGATGCCATGTGCATAGCTAAAGCATTCACAATGCTTTGTAGACAGATAAACTAAACAAAAAGTTCCCATGGACCTCTTTTCCATCAATCCAAGTTCTATCAAATTTTAAATTCCACTTCCTCCAGGAAGTCTTGCTTCCCTAAATTGCTTTGACTTTCCAAAGGAACTTAGAGCAAACATCCAGAACCTAAATCTAAGTGAAAAAAAAAATCAATTGAATATCACATGTAAGAAAGCAAGTTAATTTAAAATTGTTTATGTTTTACTTAGAAAGAAAACATTCCTATTTTTTAAGACATAAAATAAAAGGAAGTCACTTGCTTTTAAATTAAAAACAGGGAGCATCTAATTTTGTGAAATTAGTGCTAGACAGAACAATGAGTTGAAGGGTGGGAGAAAGAGAAAAGTAACTTGGAAAAGAGAACAGCTAGAGAGGAAGGGACGGTTGAGAGGACCTGTTGTACACAAGAAAGTTGCTTTTAAAAAGAATATGCTTTCTGTCATGAAGAGTTCTATAAATGTCCATTTGGTCAAAGTGGTTGTTAGAATATTCTGTACACTTGCTGATTTTATGTCTGTTTGTTGGATTAGTCATGGAGAGAGACGTGCTGAAGTCTCCAACTATAATCATGTTCTTCCTCCAGCTATCAATTTTTGTTCCGTGTACTTTGAATCTCTTTTAAATCTCCCATTAGGTATTTAGAATCATATAGTTCTGGTGAGTGGACCCTTTCATTCATTAATCTATAATGTTCCTCTTCTCCCTGAATTTTCTTTGTTCTTAAGTCTGTTTTGATATTAATCTACCCACTTTGGTAATCTTTTTCAACTGTGATAATATACACTTAGATAAAATTTACCATCCTACCATTTTTCGATTTCCAGTAATATTAAGCAGTGCTGAGAATATTCACACTTTGTACGCTATTCTCTAAAACTTTTCATCTTGCAAAGCTTAAAACTCTCTAACCATTAAGCAATACCTCACCTGTTTCTTCCTCCTGTCAGGCCCTGACAACTATGTTCCTACTTTCTGTTTCTAAGAATTTGAATGTTCTAGATATCTTACATAAGTGGAATCACACAGCATTTGTCTTTTTGTGACTGGCTTATTTCACATAGCATAATGTCCTCAAGTTTCATGCAGGTTGTAACATGTCAGAATATTCTGCCTTTTTAGGCTGAAAAGTGTTTCATTGCATGTAAATACTACATTTTGTATATCCATTCTCCTAATAGACATTTGGAGTGCTTCTACTCTTGAGTAGTGAATAATGCTGATGAACATAGATGTACAAATATCTCTTCAGAATCTGCTTTCAATTCTATTGGATATAAATCCAACTGTAGAATTTCTGATACATACAGTAATTCTATTTTAATATTTTGAGGAACATTCTTACTGTTTTCCATAGTGGCTGCACCATTTCACTTCAGTTATCTTTTGATTAGTATTTGAAATGTATATCTTTTCCATCATTTAATTTTAATCTACTTGTGTTTTTAAATTTAAAGAGTGTTTTCTAGGGCCTCCCTGGTGGTGCAGTGGGTTAAGTCTCAGCACTATGAAGCTATCCATAGCCACAAGTTCAATCCCCAGCCAGGGAGCCTTCCACATGGCACAGTAGACCTCTCTTTCTCACCTGCTGCTCCCCTCAGCAGTGTACTTCAGTAGATCTGCCTGTTCCGCTCCCCACTCTGTCTCTGGTGAATTCTCTCACCACCCCACACCTCTGGCCTACACTCCAGCTCTTGTATGCATAAATAAATAATTTTTTAAATAAATAAATAGTGTCTTCTATAACAACATATAATCATGATTGATCTACAATCTGACAATTTCTGTCTTTTAACTGGTCATTTATATTTAATGTAATTTAGTGTAATTTTCTTTTACTTAGTTCAGTCAACCTTATTGAATTTAACGATATTATTTTATTATTTTTTGATCCTCTCTATTGTACCTGTTTCCTCTTTCTTGCTTTTGTTTGCATTATTTGATTTTTTGGTAATGTATTTAACTTAACTATTGACATTTGTTGCTATATCTTTATATTAAAATTTTCATGGTTTCTCTAGGAAGTATAATATGCACATTTAATTTTTTATATTCTACTTAGGATTAATAGTTTATCACTTCAAAAAAGCCATAAAAGTCAGGAATGTTGATTTTAAAGTGATATCCAAGTTAAAAGGACAAGGTGAAGGACAGGGTGCACTGTTTATTTAATGTTTATATAGTAATTATAGATGAGTATATGTTTGAACAAGCTTATAGTATTTCTGGAAGGTTATACAAGAAATCCCTAATAGTGACTGTCTTGGGAAAAATGAGAACAGGGGAGACAAAACTGGGAGGAGGCCTATGGCTCACTATAAAACTCTTTTTGTTTTTTTGTTTACCAAGTTCATGTTACCTTTTAAATAATTTTATATTTTTTTACCCAAAATAATCCCTTGACATATTAGCAGTGACATAGTAGTCACTGATGACTTTACAGTTGCCCAAATTCTTAAATTTTGTGATACCACTCTTAAAGGAATAATCTAAAGCAGTGAAAATTGTACACAGATAAACAGAGCAAGCTCAAAAGTAAGATAAAGTTAAATTAAAGATCATCTGGCTGATCTCCCATCTTTATCATTGTATTGGTGCCACAACAGATGCCCCAGTGACAGGTCTTGGTCAATCAAGGTTATTTCATTCCTTGTGCCAGTGATTGATTGGTTTTCTGGCGAACAAGGGTTTATGTTTGGCCAATCAGAGAAGTCCCTTACAACTTTTTTGAAAAAGGGTCCTTTCATTTAAGATAAAGACCCTATAAAAGAAGGTCCTATTTTCTGCCTCTGAGTATTACTGTGTTAGAATGGGAGACCTAGAACTGCTGAAAAGATATGAAGGCAAAACTTACCACCTGCTATCATCTCGCTACATGACTAACACATTCCCTCTCAGTCTGAGTTTCATGTTTTAAGAGTATTCTGTTGATTGCAACTGATAGCTTCTTTTTTATTAATCCTTTTCCCCTCCCTCCTTTCTCTTCACCTCAGAGGCCTCACTTTGCTTATTAGTGTCTGCTGGTTTTCATAAATATTCATTAATCTTTTATGTAAATGTTCAATATTTGTTTTTGTCATTTTGACTTAATTTACCACAAAAACCTTCCTTGAAATCCTTCCAGTTTGCTGCAAATGGCAGCATTTCCTCTTTCCGTGTGGTTGAATTATATTCCATTGCATGGATATACCACATCTTCTAATTCAATTCTTTATAAGCTGGCACTTAGGTGGCTTCCATATCCCAGCTATTGTAAATAAAGCTTCAATAAACATTGTAGAGCATATCATTTTTTGAGTTGATTGTTTCATATTCATTGGAAAGACACCCAAGAGTGGGGCTGATGTGTTGTATGGTATTTCCATTTTTAATTTTTAAAGATAAATTCAGATCATCTTCCAAAGGACGTACCAGGTCATGTTCCCACCGAAAGTGTAATAAGTTTCCTCTTCTCTGCATCTTCTCCAGCACGTGTTGTTGAGGTTATTTTAAATATGTACTATATTTATGGGTACAAGGTGATATCTCATTATGTTTTTGACCTGTATCTCACCTTTTAAAATTAATGATGAACATATTTCTATATATCTGTTGACCTTTGGGATAACCTCTTTGATAAATTGTCTGTTCAGATCGGCTGTCCATTTATTAATTGAGGTTGTTTATTTTTATTGTTAAATTGAAAACGTTTTTTTATATTTTTGATATTAACCCCATGTTGGTTGTATGACATGTGAATATTTTCTCCCACTCTGCACGATGACTTTTCAGTATAATTATATATTTTTTCACTATATAATAGCTTTTTAATTTGTGGTAATCCCAAATGTTTATTTTTCCTTTTATTTCTCTTGTTATTGAGTCCCCAAAGATATCGTTATCATTGGTGTCATAGAAAGTATCATCAATATTTTCTTATATATACTTTAGTGTTGCAGGTCTTATAGCTATGTTTCTCATTTGCTTTGAATTTTTTTTTGTGGGTGAAGTTATAGAGTAAAGCAGGTTCATTCTTTTACATGTTGCCATCTACTTTTCCCAACACTGTTTGTTAAAGAGACTCTCTTTTCCCCATTGTATGGGCATGGCTCCTTTATTATTAAGTGTGCGTTGATACAGAGTGGAATCACCAGGGGAGGTTTTTAAATACTGATGCCCAGGACTTAGCCCTAAAAATGATGATTCAATCAACCAAGGATGTGACCTTGAATTTTTCTAAGTGGTCAAAGTTCCGCAGCTGTTTGTGAGTGTAGCCTTGCCTGAGATCCACAACAGAGAAGGCAGTGCTTTTCAATCTTGAATGTGTATGTGAATCACCTGAGGTGCTTCTAAAATGCAGCTTATTCTTTAGAACTGGGCTGGGTCATGGCATTCTATTCCTGATGTACAGTCCACAACCTGGGGACAAGGCAACAAACTGGGTTTCCAGGATTGTCTCCCAAGACTGCACCTCAGAACTGAGTCAGCTTGAGGGGATGCAGCTTCCCTCAGTCAGGGGTTTCAGTGTTGGCCATCTACCCCCCTCCACATGTAACATATCCAACATCTATCCTAACAGCAGAACCAGGCACATCTGTCATGATGCCCACTGGCAAATTGAAGACCCACATTCCACTTCGTGCTCAGTAGTTCAGTTCCAAGTCAAAATATTTCCTGAGAGCAGCTGTTTGGTAAATCCTAAATCATACCCTGAATCTATGCACAAGGAAGGGTACTTGGGAATGTAGTTTTTAGACTCAACATACTAGAGAGACGTTGAAATAAGTTTTGGATGAGTCAATTAGCAGGAACCACTATATTGACAAAAAAGTCTTTTTTCTACCTTATTTGAGCCCCAAATTCCACCATTTGAAAGTAATTTCTCAAGATTAAGCACTGTCAATGAATGCACAAGATTTCTCATGCCAGCATGTTGTGTGCCAGCAAAGGAATGGACAATCCCTGTGTTGTGCAACCATCCCAGTACAGGCAGGTTAATGGTTGATTTAGGCAAATGAAAAAAGAATCTCAGAGCCTTAGGTATATCTGACATGCCTTTAATGCTGAAGCAGGGGACTAGTTACACAGGAAGACTGCACGTAGGGAGGCAGGCAGGCAGCAACCAAGCCTCCTAGCTCCTGTGATCTCTGGCTCCTTGGCCTGGGTGTCCATATTTATAGGTGCATGTGACCAGTGCTCATGTTCCTAAGTGCCTTTTTTTTGCAATAACACGGTACCACATGGGGGTAATGAAACCTGAGAGGAAAATAAAGCAGCAGGTGGCAGCTGCAGAGGCCGGCAGTGGGAGGTGAAAAAGAGCCTGAGTTACCCCATATTTCTTACACTGGAAGACTGGCTAAGTAATCATAGTGCATTCTTACAGGGGAAAATCAGGCGACTGATGCAAAGAAAGATGCTATCATTTGTGCTTACGGCAGGGAGGGGAGTATTCTCTGGAAGGAAATACACAAAACACAACTCAGATATGAAAGGTAGATGCTAACAGGTTATTAATTCCATAGAGAGGAATTGGGCAGTGAGAGGATAAGAGCAGGAGGGAGACTTTCTACCACAATCCTGTTCAAACTTTTAGATTTTTGGATCTATTAGATAAATAAGTACAAATCTATGGGTTCCCCAGCTCCCCTTGTTCTCAGGATGTAGTCTTGGTTCCAAGCTGCTGATGGTCAAACTAAAATATAGAGCCAGGCAGGGGGTCTCTCACAAGGACAAAAGTCTTGGTATGAGGGTATCTGCTGAAAACAGCAGGCAGGCATTATGGCTAGATTAGCATAACCAGCTGGACCACTTCAATAGGAAGTTAAGTGTAAACAGGCACTAGAGATAGGATGTTTTGATCAGCAGTAACAATGGAGCCCCCCAGGTAACAGCTCCTATTCACTACCCCCTTGCTTGTGCCAGGCAATTATGCATTCCCAACCCACATGCCCACCATGCACATTTCTCCACACATCCTCCACCTACTTGTCCACCTTCCCTGAATCTGACCCCCTCAATAAATGTATGACTGACCTGGGAAGGGTGGCTGCATCTCCAGAGATGTAGCCCCTTTAGGTGTCTCTCGCTCTCCTTGGACTTTGAGTTGTCTTTCCTCTGTCCCACACCACTCCCAAAGCTGCCACCCAGCAAGATGACACGAATACATATATCCATATATGCTATGTGCTTTCTAAAAATACCCTTCAAAGTGTAGCACATGTATGCATTCATTTATTCAACAAAGAAGTATCTAGTCCCCGGGCCATTCCTTGTCCCAATTCTGTGGAAGTGTAGTGGCAGGATGGCACCGGGAGCACAGGTTCTCCATAGAGCTGCACAGATGGGTCTAAAGGGAAGGAGGAGTTCTGGAGCCCTCGGTGGCTTTGTAGGCTTTTTATTGGTTTCTTGCAGGGAGGCAACCAAGTACAGGGCAGGCAGTGAGGCCAGGGGGCCGGGAGGCTGGCAGGCCTCCCAGTCCCCAGCAGATCTTCACTCTTTCTGGGGCTCTCTGGCGGCGTCTCGTGGTCTCTCTGCTGCACCCCAAACCGTCCTCTGCTCCACATTCTGTTCTCTGCTGCTTCTGCTCCTGAGTCTAGTCTCTGGCCCAGGTGCGCCCACTCACACAGGCCCGCAACTTACGCCAGGTGCCCGCCACCAGGCATGCGCATAGACCCGCAGAGGTCCATCACTGAGGGGAGGGAGGAAAAACCTGATAATTCTTATTTACCCTACAAAGAGTCATCCATGTACAGTCCCTGGGGCTATGAAGACCTGGTGCCAAGGTGTGCTGGGTGCAACAACACCTGGGGAGCACAGAGGTATAGGATTGTGTTTGGTGAGGAATAACATTCCAGACAGCGAAAACACCTGTGTGGTAAGAGGCTTAAGAAAAGGCACAGCACACAGTATAGTTGGAGCATCAGATACAGTGGCGATACAGGGTGAGCATTCAGATGCAGAATGAGCAAAAAGATATTGCGTGCGTGCGTGTGTGTGTGTGTGTGTGTGTGTGTGTGTGTCCCATCTCCCTTAGCCTCTCCACACCTCTGTGAGTGTGAGGATGCACAGAGAATATCTTAACAGCATGGATCCTGGAGTTAGCAAGTACTGAGGTTCCCAACTGTGGGGAGGTTTTATCTCTGACTAAATCCAGCTGGAAAATGCCAAATGGAACTAGTGGGCTCAGATGTAGACCCAGCTGTGCTTAATTATTGGTTCATTTAGAAACACCTTGAACTGAGGGAAAGGAGACAACCCCTGCTTTTAAAATATAGTTGTGGTATTTGAAGTCGTTTATCTAAAAGAACGGTATGTATCCCCCACCACCACCTCACAGTCACCCCTGAGCTGAATGAAGGCAGACCTCTAACCCCAGAGAGGTCTTTTTCTGCTTTCTGTCACCTTCCCCTTCTTGGGGAGATTGGAGCAATTGATGAGTCAGTAGCCGCTCATATGAAAGATAGAAAGGACCATGGAGACCTAGCAGGGTGGGCCCTCTATGTTGAGGCTAGACAGGCAATAAGGTCTTAGGCAGGTGTAGGAAAAGGGGCACAGGGAGCTGGGGACAGGGAGCTGAGATGACATGAGTATTAGCAAAGGAGATGGTCAAAGAAATGGCAGGAGGATGGGAAACATGGAGACATTTAGTGGATAGAAGGCCAAATAGAACTCTGGGGCAGGATGAGAAGCATTTCAGAAAAAATATATTAGTTTCTTAGGGCTGCTTTTAACAAAGAACCACAAGTTGGGAGACTTAGAGCAAGAGAAATCAATTCCCTCATAGCTCTGGAGGTCAGATGTCTGAAATTGTGTTGTTAGCAGGATCATGCTCTCTCTTTCTCTTTTTTAAATTTTATATACTATTTTTTACATCACTGTTCATTTTTGTATAATGTTTGATTTCTTCCCTCAGGTGTAATCCTCATAAAATTCCTACCACCAAATCACTTGTGAACCGTCACCATATTCCGTTGTGCTCTTCACTCTTTTCTTTTGACCCCTCTCCCTCCCTCTCTCCTGTTGTATCTCAGTTCTAGAATTTGCCTGCTAGTTTTGTCCTTTTTTCACCCTGATGCCTTGTTTGGTTTCCCTATTTTCCTCTTATAAGTGAAAGCATCCAATATTTTTCTTTTTCCTTCTGACTTATTTTACTGAGCATAATCCCTTCCAGCTCCATCCATGTTGCTGCAAATAACATGAGTTTATCTTTTTTGATTGCTGAATAGTATTCCATTATGTGTATATTTCACATTTTCTTGAGGGTCATGCTCTCTTGAAGACTCTAGTGGAGGATTCTCCCTTACATCTAGCCAGCTTCAAGCAAGGGACAGCAATCCTTAGGTTCCCTTGGCTTGTAGACACTGTCGTTGTCATCACATGTTAATCTTTTCAGGTGTCATATTTCATATTTTCCTCTTCCAAGAACACCAGTCACTGCATTTAGGGCCCACCCTACACCAACATGACCTTTTATTTTTTTTTTGTTATTTATTTATACATATTTTACATCATTGTTCATTTTTGCACAATGTTTGCTTTCTTTTCTCAGGTGTAGCCCTCCTAGAATTTCTATCACCAGTTCACCCATGCACCATCACCATAGTCCCTTGTGCTCTGCCTGTCCTTGTTTTTGTCCCTCTCCCTCCCCCTCCCCTGCAGAGTGTCTCTGATAGATAGTTGTCCGTTTATTTTGGGGGTTTCTTGTGAGTTTGTTGTTGTTGTTGTTGTTGTTATTTTTCCCCCAATCCCTTATCTTAACTCTATGGTATTTGCAAAGGTCCTATTTCCAAATAGGGTCACATTCACATGTACCAGAGGTTAGGACTTCAACTTATCTTTTGGGGGACACAACTCAATTCCCAACTGATACAAATAAGTTGGAAAAGTGGAGGTTTTGTTCAAGAAGAATTCTGGGGTTGCCTCCAAGCTCAGAAGGAGAAAGTGAACTGCAAGTTCCTCCACCATCACCAGAGAGCTGTTTTAGACAAAATGTGAATTTCATTAAAGGGTAGGTCCTGTCCCTTTTGGGGTCTATTCTTACGATTTTCCTATTTGCAAAACTGCTTCATCTGTGTTCCAACACAGGCTGCCTTCTCTAGGGTAACTTCTCTGTGGGGATCTTTTACCTCCTTCTTCCTCAATCACCCTCATTTGTCCTATTTGCAGATTTTCAGATTTAATTCTCTGGTTAATAAAGTAATCATTGTCTTGTCAATGCTACAAATCCTTTCCAGCCTTGCTTCTGCCAATTGGCAATTTACCTCTCAATTGGAGCTTCCTGGAGATGTAATTCCTTAATAGAGGAGAGACTGAACCCAGTGGACTTTATCATGTCCCTTCAATCACAGACTTCTGTGAGAAGTAGGACCTGGTTCTTGGATAAGTCTTGGGGATTTGCTTCCCAACTTGGTATTGACTGACCGACCTGCACAGATCTTATGGGTGAGATAGGACAGAAGGAAATTTGCATAACCTGCTCAGGGAAAAAGGGAAAATGCAGTGACCTAAGAATTACCAGGTCTGTATTCTAACCCCCAACTCTGCTAGACTTCTGTGATCAGTGTGGGCTATCATTTCCGTAACCATCCATGTGACTGACAGCAGGTCCTTCCCTCCTTTGGGCCTCAGTTTCTGCCTCCTTTCAAGGGAGGTGGTGGGAGAGTAGGGGGGAATAAGCAGGCCACCACAAAGATCTCTCTGACTGTGACACTTAGGGAATTTTACAAAATGATTTGACTCAAATCGTATTTTTAAAAATTCTGTCTGTTTGTGAACACTTCAAATATTTTATTACTAGGTCTCCAGTACATAACAAAGTAATTGTGTAATTAAAAGATAATGTCAATGCTGTAGAACAATGTTGACAACATAATAGTCTTCTGAAACCACATAAATGCCAAAGCAAGTGAACAAATTTATAGGTAGGAAAACAAAAAAATATCAAATGGCCCCAGCACTCTTATGTCCAAGTTTGTCCACTTGCCTCTGAGCCCATTTTCCTTGGTGACTCACTAGAACTGGCCCCCATCACACCCGGGGCTGCTGCTGTCTACCCCCACCCCCCGAACATGTGATTCAACACCGAAGAAGACAGGGTCATCGACAGTAGCTTCTTGTCATTCCCACCAGGCCTGGAGGGACTGAGATCAGTAGGTGCATAAACTCTGTGTGTCCCACCATTTGTCATCACACAGCGATCTTCCCATGTCATATCGCTCCTTTTATTTTAAGGACACCAGTCATGGGGTTAGGTTCCGCCTTATACTAGCAGTAAAGGGGCTGAGATGGGGATAGTCAAGGGGGACTTTCTCTTGGTAACTCCTGAGCTGGCTTACGGAAGTGGGACTGGAAATCAGAACTCTTTGCCCAGTTTTATCACTTCTTCTTGCTCTAGCTAGAATTCAGGCATTGTGCCAATTGGATTTCCTGGAAAGATGAATGACATGGAAGATGTACCTGACAGTCATGAGTGGGGAGGTAGGCTTGTTCATGGCATCGTATAGAAAGGGCTGAACACTCTTGAGGTTGAGAAGTAAGAATAAGCGAGCAGGGCAGTGCTGGTTCAGGGAGGGGAACTGGTGAGAGTGGCTTCTGACAAGAAGGAGACCAGGCATGTTGCAGAGGGCACTGGCTTTGGCCAGAAGAGTTGAATTCAAATTAGTTATTTACTAAGTGACTGAATAAATTGCCGACATCCCCCACCCCCCGCCCCGAGCTACAGTTTCTGCACTCCTGAAATGAGGGTGATAGACCCAATCAGAAATGCCCATACCCCCTGAATGGAGGTGAGCTTCTATTTCCAACTAACTTCCTAGGAGATTGGGATGATGGAGGGGGCAGAAGGGAGCTAGGTGCTCCATGAAGCTTTCCCAATTCTAACATTCACAAATCCTATGAAACTACCAGGTGAATCTTCAATGATCTTGATAAATCCCTAAATGCCTGATTTATGATGGGATCTTAAATCCAGTTATGGGGTTGAGACATCCCCAACCCAGGCAATAATGTCAGAGGGAAGAATGGTCCTTCCAGGTCCCTGCTGAACCCAGGGGCCAATGCCCCATGGGCTGAAAGTGTGAGTCCCATTCTCCCACATCTCCATGCTTTTGTTCATGGAACATCCTTCTGCTCTAAGTGAACCATCTGATTCCTCTAGTGGGGTATGCACAAGGGAGGCTCTGCTGATTCCCCTGAGCAGAGTTAATTGCTTTCCTTGTCACTTTGAATTATTTATATTCTGATCTGTCAAGATTGTTTGTTTACAGATTTTCTTTCTGGCTAGACTTCTTGAGGGTAGAAACTGTCTTCTCACCTCTCTAAATTGGGTAACGATCATAATGACTGCATAGAGTAGGATGTCAGTAAACTACCTTTAAATGAAAAGAAGGGAAGATAAGAAAGAACAAAAGAAGGAGTGAGGGGGAGGGAGAGGGATGGAGAGAGATCAACAACAACAGTAGGAAAGAATGCTGCTCTTTTCCTGTTTGTTCCTATGTATATAGTTTTGATTAGTTGCAATCATTTTGCCATCCATTTTTTTTTACCTTTTTTTTTTCATTTCATACTTAATCTGTAAGCATTTTCCGTGTTGCTACACAATCCTCATAATTATCACTTTAATGGCTGCTTAATATCCCATCAGGTTGATGTGCCATAATTTGCCTAACCATGTCCCTCTTTAGAACATAACCTTTTAAAACATTAAACAGAAAGCTTGACAAGGTTTTAAAATAGACGGGGAAGGTGGTTTCTTGGCAACGTGTGTGGCATTTCTGAGGTGCGCATGCTCAGGAAGGGAGGCACCAGGGATGGACCAAGTGACACAGGAATAGGGCTGGGAGCTGGGCCTGGGTCTGGGGGGCAGTGGGACCCAGAACACCCCCCACCTCCCCCCACACACACACAGATTGCCAGTTTGTCCCTTACTCTGCCTTTGACGAAGGAGAGGATCCCGCTGGCCTTGCTTGAGGATGACAATGATGATGGGGGCTATCAACCTGAGCTCTGCCCCACAAGCTTTATAAAATTCATCTCATTTAATCCTCACAACCAGCCAAGAAAATAGGTATCATTATTTATTCCTCATTTTATAGCTAAAGACACTGAGACCCAGAAGTTTCAGTGGAGGGGGATCTAGTGGATGGGGGTCTAGTGGAAGGAGATCTAGTAGGTGGGGGTCCTGACCCCAGGGAGTCAGGTGTCAGAGTCCCTACTAGTCTTTAGCTCCTCTCCTCCCTGCTTCTACGGGTTCTGTCACTCACTGAGTTCCATCCCCCAAGACCCTGTCTATCCTGTTTGCTTAGACTTGTCCTTGCCAGTCTGTATCTGGAGCCAGGGGGACTTCCAGAGCTTCCAGCAGTGACGTGGACAAGCACATAAGAGACTCACTGAGCCCACCATTTGTAGGTGACTTGCAGCTGGGAGACAGGGACCATGAGTTGGTGGCAGGAGTGCACTCTGGCATTCAGGACGCAGTAACTAGAACAGAAAGATTTAGATCTGGGTTTGCCTCCTGGGCCCTGGTGTTTACCAGTTGTGCAACTTTGGGCACTTATCTCTCTCAAAGACCCGGCTGCCTCATCTGTAAAATGGAGATAATAATACTGACCTTCCTAGGTGGTTGTCAGGATTCAAGATGATGGTATGTGATACAGGTATAGTGCTCAGTAATGGGAGCTTTTCCATTATCTCAGTTGAGTAGCTAGCAGTAAGGGAAATTCCACAGGGTCAAGAGCAAACTTCCCACTTCTATTCAGTACAAGATGGGGAAGAAAATGTAAACACCATCAGCTCCAGGAAGCAACATTAGTTGGGTGATGATGGTGATGGTGCTGCTGCTGCTAATAATAATAATAATAATGTTGATGATATAGATGATAATACTGATGTTGATGATGATGTTGATGACGCTGGCATTTATTGAGCATTTACTGTGTGCCAGTCACTATGCTGTGCACTTGATGCGTGTTAACTCATTTCATGAGCAAGCGAATGCACAAGAACGACAAGGATTTGTGAGGTTCAAAGGAGTAGGTTGTATGATGCATGGAAACTGTAGGGAGAAAAACAACACATCGTTATAAGGAGGATGTAGCTTTTGTATGTTCAAATAAGGGTCGCTTCAGTTCATTGGTAGTGAATCTATGGTCACTGGGATTCTTCCAGGAGCGATTGCAACAGCCCCCAACCAGGAGACTGGTCATAGGTGGAAGTTTGAGCCACAAGACCTTCAGGGTCCCGCTTAGTTAGAAGGTTTTGGGACCCGTGTCTCCCCCAGTCTTCTCCTAAAACCTTTTTCTTCATTCCCCGTTCCTGAGCTAAAAAGCACTAAGAACTGATAAACCACTTCCTTTAGAGGATATAATAATAGCAAATTAGCACTGTGTGTTTAACAGTGAACTCTTAGAGACTGATAATGTCTGATAAAGTTTCATTCCAGAATGATGCATCTTTAAAGCTGGCCTTATCCCCAGAGTACACTCCCCAGAATGGAGATATCTTAGGGCCACAAATGGGCTTGAACATCTAATCAGGACCCAAAGACTTTGCTGTAAGGAACAGGTTCCCTGTGGAAGCCAGATCAGAAATGGCTCTGGAGGGTGGTTCTGGCAAAAGAGAGATCTTTGACCCCTCACAAACCCGCATAGGTGTCCTGGCCTTCCATCTGCATGGACGCTCCAGGTACTCATCAAAACTACTCCAGAAACAAAACTATCCCATCCCTCAGAGCCCACTGCCCAAAGCGCTGACCTCAACACAAGCAAGCCCGAGTCATTCCATGCTGGCTGCTAGTGTGACACAGCTCCCATGTCCCCACTCACCAGGACAGGGAGGGAGAAATCCAGAGGCCCTGTGTCAGAAACGCACCATGCCAGACAGAACAGGAGGAGGTGGGCCAGAAGAGGGGCGGGGTGCTAATCAGTGGTCAGAGACCATCCAGGCCAGAGAGAGGTTGTTGGATATAGGAGTGTAGGAGAACCCAGGCTCCTGGGCAGGGGTCAGAAGCCCAAGATTGGAGCCCAGGCTGTAGCAGGGCAGGCATAGCATGGTCTGGAATCTGAGGAACCATGTAGGGTCTGAGTGAAGGGCAAGGGCAGCAGCTGCAAAAGAGTGACTGGCACTGGAACTCAGCGCCTCCAAAGGTGGGGAATAAACTCACTGCCTAGGCCTGAACTGCTGGAGAAAGCGCAAGGGCTCCTGACATGCTATGGAGAAAGTCTAAGGCTATGAAGAGGGGCCCAGAATGAGAGAAGAGGAAACAAACAAAAAAAAAAAAAAAGAAGACAAAGCTCCAACTGCCCATTTAGACTCCCAGAAAGGCCTGTAGGGGAGCCTGAAGCTGAGTGACATCTGGGGCAACTAAATTTTTTTTTCGTGGTTTCTTTAAGATTTTATCTTTTATTTTATTATTATTTATTATTATTACTATTATTATTATTATTATTATTATTATTATTATTATTGTCTTCATCATCATCATCATTATTAAATTTGTCAGTTATTTCCATGTCTATGAACCTTGGGGTTACATTTTTACTCCCCCATATGTGCACATGCTTCCCTCAGCCCCCACAAAAGCTCCTGAGCCTGACCCCTTCCTTCCCCGTCCCCTCCTCCCTCTCCACTGCTCTCTCTGGTAGCCCACATATTTTTCACTAAATCTAAGCTTTGTTTTTGCAGTGCTTTGCCAATATAAATGTTTTGATCATTTATATTCCACAGATAAGTGAAACCATTGAGATGGGGCAACTGAATCTTGAAAACAGAATTGAAGAGGGACTGGAAGAGAAGTCTGAGTTCATCTGTCCAGCCCCTCATCTTCATGGGGGCGCTGAGGCCCCCAGAGACTGACGGGGTTGTCAGTGGAGGAACCAGGTCTGGCTCCTGTCTCTGTGCTCTCTATGCTGCATGACAAATGCCCACAAACACAGTGGCTTTAGACAACACCCACCTACTAGCTCATGGTCTCTGTAGGTTAGAAGTCGAGAAGGCCAGACTGGGTTCTCTGCTTAGGTCTCACAAGGCCGAAACCCAAGGGCTCGCTGGGTCAGGTTCTTCTCTGGAACCATGGGCAAAGACCCATGTCCAAGACCACTGAAGTTGCAGGCAGATTGCATCCCTTGCAGTTGTAGAACTGAGGCCCTCGCCTCCTCCCTGGCTGGCTGGCAATCAGCAGTGGTGCTCTGCTCCACTCTGCCTCTCTCAGGTCCTTTCCGTGTAGCCCTTTATCTCCAGGCCAACAACAGCACTTGAAATCTTTCAGCGCATCACATCTCACTAAATTCCCTTCTCTAACCAGAAAACTCTTTGATTTGAAAGGACCCTTGTGATTGCGGTAGGCCTCCCCAGAGGACACCCATTCTGACAGCCAACTGGCTAGTAACCTTAACGACATCTGCAAACTCCCTTCTGCCATCTACTAGAATCATGGAAACCCCAAGGAGGCGGCAATCATGGGGCCCATTGTAGTTGGTGCTGCCATCTAAGCAGGGGGTAATGATGTGCAGGCAGGGGCAGAGAGGGGGGAGAGAACCAGAAAGGTAACAGGGCTGGGGTGTGTGGCCCGGGGGCTCCCTGCAGACACAGAGCCCTGGCACCGCTGAACATCGTCCCCCTAGGAGAAAGCTGCCAAGCCAGAGAGCCCACAGCTAGGTACTGCTCCCTGCTTCCGTCTCCCTCCGATCCCACAGCTGATCCTCTTTCACACAGACAAGATCCAAACCCAGCGGGATACCTACAAGTCCTCAAACCCAATCTGGTCAAGTTGGAATGTCACTCACCACTTTCGCCTATGCTGCCAACCTCCTCAGAATCTGTGTGGTGAGGGGAAGTCTGGGAACCTGTAGTCACCCAGCCACCACAAACTGTGGCACTCTATGAGCCAGATCACCAGACGTCAAGTTTCCACATAAGGTACACTCCCTGCCTCCTCAGCTCAGGTCCCTGTTTGGAACCACAACTCCTCACCTGGCTGCCTGACAACTTTTCCCAGGGCCAAGGCCCCCTGGTGATGTCTCCAGCACTGGCTGGGGCCCTGGTCACAGAGACCCCAGTAGAGACCAAATTCCCAGTCCTTCATTGTGTCCTGCTCTCACCTAAGGTCACGCTTTATCCTCACTCTTCCCCTGCAGAAACTCTCATAAGCCACCAGACTTTCCTCTGCAGCATGGGAGGGCTCTACACAAGAGAGAGCTGACAAGGGTAAAGAAAAGTCATTATTCTGTCATTTCATGTCCTGGTATAAAGTGGGCATGAATCCACAACTTGTTGTCCTCTTTGTTGTTGAGTCTCTATTTAGAGTCCATAACATGGAAATCATGACAAAGGAAGAGAAACTGTAACATTTAGAAGGAGCAGGACTCAAACTAATCCCTGCCTTTGAATTCTCTTGGGCTCAGAACCCAGGGTGGGAGAGCAGCGATGGAGTCACAACCTGGCACGCGGGAAGGTGGCATGTGTGGGTAAGAAGAAATGTCATGTGCCAACCTTTTGCAGTGTTAGTGGGAGAAAAACCTTATCTCTCCCTCGTTAGGTTCAATTTATAGGGAAGAGGCAAACTAGCCTGCCTTAACTGAGTGCACCACAGCTACAGCCTCTGGGAGGAGGTGGTTTCACAGCTGCCCGTGGGCTAATTTCTGCCATTTACAGCTGCTTAAGCAGCAGGCTGGGCAAAAGGGGGTTCTCTGGCCTGATCTCTCTGGGTTCATCACAAAACATCTCTCGAAATGCTTCAGGAATCAAGCTGGAATTTATCATACATTTGGGGCAAATAAGTCAACTCGGTGAAAAGATTTGCTGCATCTACTGGGGGTTATAATAACACTAGAAATGGCCTTTCAGATACAATGGTATAAAACCTGAAATTTTATAGAGAAAAAACGTCAACAGTCATGTTTACTCAGACCACATATGCAGACGGGAAGGTTTGGACGCCTTCAATACCAGGCTTCTCCTCATGGGCTTTATCCCAATTTTCATCTGTTGCCTGTTTGCTTGTCTGCCTTGTTTCACTCACTGCAGACTGTAGGCCCCACAAGCGCTAGGGTGGCTTCTGCCTTTTCAACATCGACCCCCACCAGTATGAACTTAGCCCCTGATGCAGGAGGCTTTTATTAAATAATTGTCAAATAAATAAATGAACGGATAATTTTTTTCTTTAAGGCAGAAGAGAAAACTAGAGTACAATCGAGCAATAATTGATAATATTTGGAATGGTGGAAAGTAATCAGCTGCACTTACTTATTTGGATTTCTTTCTTGCTCTATGACAGATGTTATGTCTCAGATGTCAGTGATTAGGCAGTATCTTTAATCCAGTAGTTGATTTCTATAGGAAAGGTGTAATAGCTGCTAAGCAGTATTCAATCTGAGACACCGCTGGCCCTTTTGGGCATTCAGAACATTGGGTCCAAGAGAAATATGACCCAGTCCAACAGCCCTGGTAGCCAAGGAAAGTGGCACCAACTGTCAAGCTACATCATGTAGTCCCCCAGGTATGGGAAGACACCAAGGTTCTAGGCAGCAGTGCCAACCTCAGGGGGAGCTGGTGGGAAATGGGAGCTGAAATGGGAGCCTCCTAGTTCATACCAAGGAGGGACCGGTCAACTTCACACTGCTCACTCAGCTGAGACTAACCCAGCTTCTCCACCTGCCCTGGGGACATTGCTACAGATGCAGTATCCACCAGGCAGTTCTTCCCATCTCATTCAAAAGGCTATTTCTCCCTTTCCTTTTTCTAACATCTCTTGAAAGGACTTGGAAAAGGAAAAACCAGAATTTTCAGTAGAAGTGGGTGACAGTAGATTCCCAGCCACTTTAAAGGCCATAAAGATACATGTTCATCTCACTTCCTGACCCTCTTGACAGAGCCAACTAAGTTGCTTAATATTCTAAAATCCTAAATCCCTTGCTTAAAGAATCTTACTTGCTTATATAAGAGGAAATACAGTAGGCTTCATAAGAAATTGCTAGAGCTGTGAGTCAGATTGGAAGGAAGCAGGACACCACGACCAATACTCCCTCTGCAAATCTAAAACCAACACGAGCCCATTAAAATGAGCTTCCCTGATTTTTCTCACCTGGTGACCCTTCACCTGTTCCTTACCCCATGTTCATAATAAGCTAAGCCCTCCTCAGTCTAGCTGGAATCCTTTCAGGTCTCCTGTGTCATGCCCCACAGAAGGTGGTATCTATGAGAACTGGGTTTGCCCTCTGCCGTCAGACTTCTCCAAATGGTTCCCACACCAGCTGTTACCTGCTGATAGATCTGCAGTCAATCAATTTTCTAAACCTCAGTCTCTTCATCTGTAAAATGGGAATAAAAATGGTTACAACTTCCCAACGTTGCTATGGTGATCCAAAACGAACCCCAGAATTCTTGACATGCCTTCAATAATTGTTAGCTCTTACAAATTCCAAAGTGCCCTGGCCAAAACTGAATCTTCATTTCCAAATGTGCCCATGTCTTTTCAGTCTCTGTGCCTCTGGTTCCACTATTTTTTCCACCAGAATGCTTTTGTCCTTTGCAAATCATACTAAACGCTTCCTCTGACAGGAAACCCACGTTGGTTTTCCCAGATGGAGATTGACCCTCCTCCTTGGAATCCCCCCTTTTCTCTTGGTATAGAAGAGCCCAGCTCTGGGGCAGCCTGCCTGCCTTGGAATTCTGGCTCTGCTCTGCCCAGCCATGTGGTGTTGGCAAGTTTTCCCATCTGTGTAACAGGAATCACATCAGCAAGTACAGGAAGGATTTGATGAATGACAAAAAGCACCTAGTACAATGCCAGGTACATTTTTTTAAATGTCCTAAGTGTTTGCTAATGCATATGTCTTGGCACCATTATTCTGCATCTCACTTGCAGGCATCCCAGAAGCTGCAGGGTGTCTATATCCATCTTGCACAAAATCTTGCAGATCTTACCAAGATGACATCCAAGGCACCCACATGGATATTAAATAGTGACCTCTTTCACCCTAAAAGGTGCTGCAGTTCACCTGATAATCAGCACCTCCCTCCACTGTTACCCACCTGGTCAGTGTGTGCTGATGAGACATGAGTGAAGCTTGTTAATCCAGGCCCAATGGCTGTGACTCCACTCACTGCAAACTCCCAGATGACTCTCAGACTCTTCTTCACATGCTCCCTGCTCGTGACCTCCAGGCCCCTGGGCCCTTCACCCGCCTGTCTCTGGATAGTATCACTCCATAGAAGTATCTGACTGCTTGTCATCTGCACACTTGAAAGCCCAAACACACTCACTCATGCTAAGATAATAATATATAGGGCTTCCCTGGTGGCCTAAGGGTTAAATCTCAGCACTGTTCCTGCTATGGCCTAAGTTTGACCCCCTGCCAGAGAGCTCCCCACATGGCGCAGCAGACCTCTCCTGTCTCGCCCGCTGCTCCCCTCAGCAGTGTGCTTCAGTAGATCCACCTGCTCTCCTCCCCAATCTGTCTCTGGTGAGTCCTCTCACACATACCCCCCCACACACACACCTCTGGCCTGCACCCCAGATCTTCTACTCAAAAAGGAAAAAAAAGGGGGGGGGATAACAATATACAGTAATAGTTTTATGTGATGGGTGAGAGTCTTTAACATAAAACATTGCTTAATCCCAAACGTTGAAATGCCCAGCATTAGAGAGAGATTCTCGTGGGGATGGCCATTTGCTGGAGGGAGTCACGGTCAACCGTCATAAAATACCCTTTCAATGGGTTAGCACTTATTTTCTGAGACAAGTCGTGATGTCTACATCTTTCCCCTGTGTGAGGATAGGACCTCTTAGCTTAAAGACATGTGCCATGCATCAGGAACATCTTGCCTTGTTCGTCATTCAGAAATACCCCTCTGAAGGGTGTGACGGTGACCCAGAGAAATAGGACTCGCTGGAACATTTGAGAATAAAAAATGAAATCTGGACCTGGGGAACAGTGATTGAAGAGGAAGGTCTTGGGGAAGGTGGGATTTCCAAGTTCCACCTGAGATGGGAAAGGGACATAGGAAAAGTAAGACCTGTTTCACTATGATCTCGGTTGCTGATATAGTGCTCATCAGCCAGGAATAAGATGAATTCCAGTCTCTAATGGCAGAATTAAATGCACACATTCATTTCTCCAGCACATGTCACACTGAGTGTCTATCCAAAGCTTTAGAGTAAGCTTTTAGGGTAGAGGGTTATGGACATTAATTTGGCCAACAAATATGGCCTTTTTCTTCAAAGACCTTACGAATTAGCTGTACAGATGTTACCGGAACCCAGCTGCCTCAGCAGTGGGAGCAGTGTTCTCTCACCCTACTGCTCCACACAAGTCAGTTGCTGCAGCTGTTCCTCAAAGTCCAGTAACTGCCCTTTTGTCAATTGTTGCAGTTCCTCCTCAGAGACTTCCTGGATTGTGAAATGGACCAATCAGGTGTTAGGAGCTGATTGGTAAATGGCCCCATCAGCCACGAGATTGAAAAATGGTCCAATCAGACTAGTGGGTGAGGCACCCTGAAAGAGGATATGAGCCAGGGTTGGAGGGAGCTGGGAGAGGCCAGTCCCAAAGAGAGACAACTCTAGCCCCTCAACAGGAGAGATGACGCCAGCCCCCTGAAGAAGAAAGAAGATGGTTCCAGACTCTGAAGGAAGAAGAAAGAAGGGGAACATTGTGTTCCTGGTCTCTAAAGAAAGAAGAAAAGAAGCATCCAGCAGCCGCCATCCTAGGAGGGAAGGGAAGCCGAAGGACTCTGCGGAGACTGGGCCTCCAGTCCTGTCTCTGATGTTGCCTAAAAGAAGCAGCAGAGGCCCTGGGCCTGGTGTCTCAAAGAGTTGTTTGATGTTGGTATAAGCCAAAAACTCACAAAGAGCTGTTAACACTGGAGGTACCTGATACCACCTCTGAGGAACCAGTAGTGACCATCATTACTGGCCATTGCTGTCCAGCAGTCCTGGGGAGCAGTGGCGACCATCACTGATGCTATCTGGGTGTAGCTGCCACTTGTGGATACAGTAAGCTCTTTGTTTCCCCTGTTTGTAAAGTAAACCCATGGTTGTTGTTCCTATTCCTGTAGTCTGAGTTCTCTTGCAATTGTGCGTGTGGGTGAGAACCCACAGACAGTGACCTGTCCTCTTATCGGGCACTGCCCTTTGTTGTCTTTGGCCTTTTGTGGCTTTTTGGTGGCTCTCTGGTCTCAGAGCCCAGGAAGTTTTGCCCTATCCACCCCTGTTTCACAGGTAGGAAAAAACCTGTCCACCAAGGGTCAGCTGATGGTTCGTGTGGGTTGGGTGTGGAACTCATCAGCACCAATATTCCAAGTCACTTTGGTATAAGAATGAAAAAGATGTTAGGTATTGTCTAAGGGTTCTAAATGCAGGTAGGAAGTGGAGTCCTCTAAGTGTGGGAGGCAGGAAAACTAGCTTAATAGATGGGACTCTTGTAAAAACAGGAATTCTCATTCTAAAAACAGGAATAAGCACAGAGTATGCTCCAGTGTTAACTCTACTTCAGTTTCCCTAAGAAAATGACAGAGGTTATGATTAAGCCTACCAATAGATTAGAGCATGCGAAGCCTAGAATTAACAGAGAAACTAACCTGAAAAGCAGCAGAAACACACATGACCTGCCAACTTTCAAAGCATGTAATTTATCCAATTAAATGTTTTATGGCACTGTTAGACACATAGCGTTAGTGTATTAGTAATCCAAAAGGTCTCAACTTCCTAGGCCCTTAGATTTTTAAGTCTCTCTATCTAGATTGAGGTAACTATGTAATTATTCATCCAAAGCATAATATTTGATATAATGATAACGAATTTGACTCCTTATTGCCATTCTGTAGCCTATACAGTGCTCAGAGTTTATACAAGGTGCTTGGACATAGTGTTCTAACTTCATTCATTCATATACTTTTAAGACCCTGTTTAAGTCCTTTTGTCCTTTTGTCCTTGAACACAATCATTATCCCCAAGATGCTACCCCCACATCATTCTTTGACTCTTGATTCATATTATCTTGTCTTGAGAGCCAATTTTATCTTGTACCCAGTAAAGCATAAACTCTTTGAAGGTAAGGATCAAATCTTCGATTTCTGTTGATCTCGGCTGCTTATTGCAGAATGTTTGGCATCTAATGGATCTTTAATCCAATAGATTAAGGATAAATTGCCAATCCAAAGGATAGATGCTGATCCACCAGGGCTGGGACAGCAGTCATATATCTTTGTACAGGTACAAGTTTTACTAACTAAGCACCCTTCTGCTAGTCCAACCCAATCAATCTGTGGACAAAGAGTGTTTGGGTCTGTAATATTTAGGATCCTTCAGGTGACAGAAAGGCCAATTCAAATCACTTAAGCAAAAGACATAATTCATTTTCTCAGACAACCACAAAACCCAAGGATCATCTAGCTCCAGGTGTGCTTGGAGTCATTGCTCAAGTTGTGTCATTTGAACAGCATTCTCCAAATCTCTCAACTCCAGCTGCCAACATTTCAGATTTGCTTCTAATCTTCTGGTGATGAGATGGATGGCAGGGGTGGCAGCCTCAGACCTAACGATGTCTGAGTCGATGGAAAGGAGTTCCACCATCACCCTAAAGAGCCTCATGGGATCTCATCAGCTCTGATGCTCACACACCAATCACTATATTAATCAGTCACCAAGGCATGAGAACATGGTATGCCGAGTGGCTCGGGTCTAGCTCACATGACCCACATCAGCAGCCCAGGAGTCTGCTTTTAATAAGATAGTCATATTTTTGTAGTGTACATTTGAGAATCACTGGTCCAGGGTCTGGCCATGTGAGTAGGTACCCAATAGTGTAGTGGGAGCTCTTTGGACATGGAAGCATAATGTATTGACTGGGACCTCTGTAGAGGTATGGAGTTGTTTAAGATGGTGTCAGTGTTTGGGCGGAACTGAAAAAAGAGACCACCACCTCATAAAGTGTCATGGTCAGAACAATGTAATACTCTGATCATGAGAATAAAGGAGCCATTGTCTTGGTCCAGACCCCACATTTCCATTACTCCGTCTCAGCGTGGCTAGCGCCTTGATGGCAGCCTCGTCCATGTTTACTCACTAAGGGCTTTCTCCCAACCCCACACCGTCCCAGTCTCACGCAGCTACTAAACTACAGTCTCCCATTCTACACTCCCTGGAGCGTGTTTCATTAATCCAAGTTTACAGGTTTAGGGGTCAGAAGTGAGTTTTAGACAGGAAGAGTGAATGAAACGAGTCTATTACTGCTATCTGCTCACTAGCACCTGTGATCTTTTAAATAACTTCTGAGGATTTAGAAAATAAAATTCAGCTATCATTGAGAACTCACCATGTGCCAGTATTGAGAACTAAGTGGGGGCAGGGAGGGGGAGACTGTCTGCTTTGGGTGGGGCTCATGTTCTGGCTGAAGAACTAGAACTCGACAACCAACCCCGGCAGCGGGTGGCGAGCGGCATGGTCGTGAGCTGCACAAGCTGTCCCGCCTCCGCAGGCCTTGTCCAGGACACATCAGAGCTGCATTTGGACCATCTGGTTTCTGCACTCAGCTGGCATTCTAACAGCAGAAACAGCATGCCAAAGCCCAGAAATCTGCACGGGATGCGTGCTCTGGGCTGGGGCTGGGCTTGGGTGATAGGAATCTATGGGGAGTGGGGTGTGGGAATGAGGCTGGAAAGTTAGTTTCCAGCTAGGTTGGGAGGACCTGGAAGGCCATACTGAGTCTGGATTCTATCCCATCTACCCCAGAAAGAGGGTAAAGATTCCTTAAAGGAATTGACAAGTGGTCATAATGGAAGCATGGCCAGATAAGAGAACCCTATAGTTAACTGAGGAGTAGTATGTAGAATGTGTATAAATTTCTCACAGATCAATTAGGAAAAATCAGAATAGGAAAAGAGGTAAAGGCATGAACAGGCAATTTGTAAAATGAAAAATATGAATAGTCATTAAACCTAAGTAGAGACATTCACCTCACTCACAATCAGGGAAATTAAAATTAAGACTGCAAGGTGCTGTCAACCTATAGTCATCAGGTGGTCAAAATTTTAAAGTTTAATAATGACAAGCAGTCGTGAAACATTTACATGCTGAGGGTGAGGCCATAGGGGATAGGCCTGCTTTGGGGAGCAATTTGTTAGAATCCAGTGGAGTCGCGGGGTGCTTACGACTGCCTCCACACTCCACTTGCCAGTATCAGTCCAGGGAAACTCTGCCATGTGCTCACAGAGACATGTACAAAGACATTCATGCAGCAGGAGTGGGGCTGTCATAGGCTGAACTGTGCCTCCCCAAAGTTAATATGTGAATCTCAACCCCCTAGTTCCTCAGAACATAAGTGCATTTGGAGACAGGGTCTTTAAAGAGGTAACTAAGTTACATGGAGACCATAAGGGTTCACCTTAATCCAACACGAGCGAATGTCTCATAAGAAGAAGATGAGGACATAGAAAGAAGAAGACACAGAAGGAGAAGACGGCCATCATAAGGCCTCAGGGGAAACCAGCCCTGCTGACCCTTAACCTCAGACGTTAGCCTCTGGAACTGTAAAAGAATGAGTCTCTATTGCTTAAGCCCTGTTATGGAGCCCCAGCAATCTATTCCAATGGCTTTTAGCGAGGGCATGAAATTAAAAATTCATTCAATGAAAAAAAATATAAGCTAGAGCTATGTGCATCAATATGACAAAAGCTTCATAACATCATGTTGAATGAAAAAACAAGTTACAAAATGTCTGTGCCATATGAAATCAGTTATGTAACATGGTGAGGAATGACCAGAAAAATTTCAGAGTGGTAGCGATTGTGGGGAGGGAAACGTGGGGATGGGGTGGCAGGAAGGCTGGAAGAGGCTGCAACTGTACAATTATGTGTGTACATAGATAATACATGTCCTTAGTGTGTGTGTATATATATGTGTATGTGTGTGTATAATATATACATGTATTTGATGATAGAATGTGAACATTTGTTAAATTGTGCTGGCAGGCACTTGTTGTTTTTTCCATGTTTTCTTGAATGCTGAAATGCTTTTATAATTTTGAAAATATCATTTTAAGTGGCAATTGGAAGAGTCTGAGAGAGAAGTGATTAAGCCCTGAATGGAGTCAGCAGCTCAGAGGAGAAACTCCCCAATAACGCACTTAAAGGGATTATTTCTTTTCCTCTCTTGTTACGTATGTCTTTTCTTCCGGGCAATAGTGTAGCTCTCTTGTTCCAAAATGGCTGTACTAGCAGCTTTCTTCCCAGTACAAGTCCCGGGAGCGGCAGTGTCTTGAGATTTGACTCATGTTCTCCTTTTAAGTTCCTCCAGCTCAGAAAAATGGAAACCTTTTCTGGGTATACTTTCAGCTAAAGCCTTTGCCCAGGCAGTCCGCCTTTGCTAATAACAGCAAGTCCAGAATAAGCCCTCGACGTTGGCGTTTTAGGAATCAGAACATGTATATATCCATTTTGACCAAAATGGTCACAGGGTGAGGCCCAGGCAAACACCTGAGGGGTAGATTTCTGGTTCCACTGTGGCCTCTAACCAGACCCCTTCCCTGGGCAAGCTGCTGATCACTGAGACTGTATCCTCCTCAGTAAAGACAGATTTGGACTCCATTTGTCCATCCATTGTGGTGGGAGCTTGGTTCTCACAGCCAAGCCTCAGTGGGCCTGAAGGTCCTAGTCAAGCCAAAGTTGACTCTGAGAGTTCCTATCAAGTTGTTAAATATCTTGTCTTAAAGAGGCAGGTGTGATGAGCACTTTTGAATCTTAGCCTATCAATCAACACCTCCAACCTGGGCATCCTGAGGTTCACAGCCAGGGAAGCAGCCCAGCCTTTAACTACCCTGAGCTTATTCACAGCTCCCAGGGCTGTGTGATGCACTTGCAAGCAAAGCGCTCCAGCTCAGTGTGGGACCATGTATTTGGTTCCAGCTTGAAAATGATAATGGCTAAAATCCCAAATCATGCAAACAGTTGGCACCATGGGCCTTGTTTCTGGGGCCAAAGTAGGATATGTCAGAAATAATCACTCTACCAATCAATCAAGATGTGTTGACTTCATGTCCTGTGCCATCAGTTAAATTGTGCACTCAACAGAATGTGTCTTTGGTCCTGACTATCCCATTCCTGCCGCCCCTGTCCCTGTGGGCCTTCACCCATGTCTAGCACCCTCCTTCCCACTCCCTTAAACTGACCAAAGGTACCCTGACCTTTGTCTCAGGAGAGAACCTAGCTTAGTCATGGAATCCTTGAGCTCACACTGTTCCATGGGTTGTTTTGTCTCCTCCTGGGGACTTTCAGTCATGGGGGGAGAAGAGGCGGTGAACATACCTCCTCAAATATAACACCCCCATCCACACCCCCATCGCGGGCTCCACCCAGGACGTAGTGGAAGTGATCCTGACACAGCCGCTCTCTGGCTCATGGTGACCCCGAGGCGCAATGCACTGGGCTCGGGGTCCTCATCCAAAAAACGGGCAGGCTGCCCAACTTCGGGGCACTTTCCAAGGTCTTCAGCCCCTGGTTTGTAGTGCTTGTCCAGTATCGGTGGTTATTGCTCCAACTACAGGCTTAGAGGAGGGCGGGATTTCCTCCCAGAGTTTCCAGCTCACACCACATAAGTCCTGGGTGATACACTCCAGATTTCACAGGAAGACGCCCTGGCTTACGATCGTGAGGGTTCAGTTTTAGAGAGAAGCTGGCGGCACATAAGAAAACACATGTAGTGACCAGCTTGCAGGACACAGAACTAGAGATTAGAGCTCCAGGTCCGTGACGATCACCTGTGGAACTGACCCCGATCTGGGGATCTGAGACGGGGGGTTCCAATCCCACCCTCAGGTCTGACTGCCCGAGGGGCCTCTGCACTCAGTTTCCTAGTCTACAATGTGACAGGGTGGGGCTAGATTCGACTCTAAAGTCCACATCTGTCTACCAGTCTAAAGTTTTTTATTTCGCTCATTCTCTCACTTCCAACAACTGCCACCATTCCTGTTGTCTTCTTTCCATGAATATTTTTAATGCCAAAAAATCCCAAAGATTCCTGCCCACATGGGGCA
Organism: Scalopus aquaticus; assembly: GCA_004024925.1. NCBI lineage: Eukaryota > Metazoa > Chordata > Mammalia > Eulipotyphla > Talpidae > Scalopus > Scalopus aquaticus. The sequence continues at coordinate 69,976 of PVIJ01000541.1, forward strand.
TGCATTTCAGGGGCCAGGAAGATAAGAAAGATGAGGAACATGTACAGGATGTCAGGCAGTTAGACATGCTGTGGAGAAACAGCAGGCAGACGCTGAGGAATGAGAAGTAAAAGGATTTGCAGTTTTAACTGGAGGAGACTTGGCAGAGCCGGTGATCGGCCCACAGTGACAGGAGCCGTGAGTTTGCATGGAGTGGGAGCAGGCGGGCACCCTCTGCCCGTGACTTCTGTGTTGACAGTGAAATAAGAAGCAAGATGGCCAGCACAGCATGGACAAGGATGGAGGTGTCAGCGGTTGGAGGAGAGGGAAGAACGTATGAAATAGTTGTCTGGGAGAGTGGGAGCAAAAACCAACAAGAGAAATGCACGATTCCCTTCTGTGCCGCGGTTTCACATATTCTCACCAGCGTTGAGCGGGTGTTTTTTATACCTTCATACATTTATTTCGCAATAATGAGTGAGTGGACTCACAGGCCAGCACCTGTAAGATGGTGCCAGGTCAGGAGGGCTTTAAGCAGCGTCACCAGATGTTTCTATTGGTCCAGGATTTTCTTTCTTTCTTTCTTTTTTAAAGATTTATTTATTTATACATACAAGAATTGGGGTGTAGGCCAGAGGTGTGGGGTGGTGAGAGGATTCACCAGAGACAGAGTGGGGAGCAGAACAGGCAGATCCACTGAAATACACTGCTGAGGGGAGCAGCAGGTGAAGCAGGAGAAGTCTGCTGTGCCATGTGGGGAGCTCCCTGGCAGGGGATCGAACTCGTGCTGCGGTGGCTGCAGATAGCTTCATAGTTGCGCCACTAGGGAGGCCCCTGGTCCAGGATTTTCCCTGACAAGAGATTTGAATGCAAGCACAGCTGACCCTGGCAGAATATGGGTTTGATCTGCATGGCTCCACGTCTGCATGGATTTAAACTAAATGTTATCAATGCATGAACTGTTATACACATAAGTAAGTATAAATTTCTATTTTACATAACCTCTTCATTTTTGTTGTCCACTCTTAGTAACAAGTATAACATTAACAGTGTTCTGTATCTTATTAGACAATTTTGATGTACTGACAGGCAATTTATCTTGTAAACAATAGAAACCTGTGGCATTGAGAAATACAGTTCAGTACTGTAAATGTGTTTTCTCTCCCTTATGATCTTCTTAAAAACATTTTCTTTCCTTTATCATACTTGATGGTAAGAATATAGTATGTAATACATTTTAAAAAATCTGTCAATTGACATTCTGTAGGGGACAGGGAGGGAGAGGGTTCAAAACAAGGGTGGGAAGAGCACAAGGGACTATGGCGATGATGCAGGGGTGAATTGGTGGTGGAAATTCTGGGTGGGGGGAGCTATACCTGGGAAAAGAAAGCAAACATTGTACAAAAATGAACAATGATGTAAAATATATATTTTTAAAAATCTGTCAATTGATGGTTTATGTTATCAGTAAGACTTCTGGTCAACAACAGGCTATTAGTAAAGTTATGCGTGGATCTTCCATTGTGTGGGGGTTGGCACCCCAACCCCTGAGTTGCTCAAGAGTCAACTACAGTTGACCCTTGACATAGAAGAGTTTGACATAGGGGGCAACAGAGGCAATCCAGAGTCTATTCATAAGCAGATTCCCATGTGGGTACCTGTTACAGAGAGGGTAAGTGCGGACCTCTGGGAGACTGGTAGAATAGGCATCAGCATTGCCCCAATGGAGGATGCAGGGTGTCCAACCACAGAACTCCTGCCCATCGCTGGCTGGGTGCTTCTCCTGGTGGTGTTAATTCTGCCCTTCCCAGTTGCTCCAATGAGCAGAGGAAGGCCTGAGGCTTGTGGTAAGAAAATGTCAGAATGCAGAAGAACAGTGTCAAGAAAATATGAGCAGGCATCAGAAACATCTATACCACTCGCTGAAATGTCCTGGTTTAGAAGAAAGATTATATGTCATCCTAAGTATAAGACACAGACCTTCCTTTCAAAGAATGAATTTATTGGGGGAGGCTGAGAATAGGCTAAAACCTGAAAGAGAGAAATCATAAGAGAAGAAGCCAGAGGAAGAGACAAAATGCCAGGTGAGTCTAGTCTTCAAGAGGTCAGGGGAGGGAGAGGTCACCCCGGCTGGGATGAAGAGGGAGTGCCAACCTGGCTGGCAACTAGGTGAGCAGAAAAATAGGAATGGGCATGAATGGAGACCTATTTTGCTGAGTATATTTTGTCTTTGTGGCCAAAGATGACATAAAGACAGGTGGCTGCTGCTGACCTGGGGACCCCAAGCTGTGGCAGAGAAAGACTGATGCGCGTCCAGGGCCACCTCTGGCCACCTGTGCCCTGCGGATGCGGGACTCTTGATTTGCAACCAGGGCTGCTATTTGGGCAACAACAGTCACAGTTCCGAGGCTTTGCTTCAGAGAAGCGTAAAACAAAGGAGATTTCTCTCAGGCTGCTAGAAAGCAGTGTCAAAAATATATCTCTGATTTCCAACCTTCCTGCACAGGGCACCTACTGAAGACACAGTCACAAATCTTCACAATAAATGGCACCCACGTCTTCCTTCCTGCAGCACCACTGACCTTTGGAAAGCTTGGCCTGTTGGCTCCTCTGGCCCTGCTCCCCAAACTCTGAGGAGAGGGGGTGGTGAGCACTTGGCTAGCTCCCTCTGATGAGGATAAATTAATTAGTGCAAAGGCACACAATCACAGATATACCACTTAGGCTTGCGTGTTCTAATGAGGCTGGTGATTGGATGCTGCTGAGTCAGCCTCTGTGGCCCCCAGTCTGATTGCTGCCCACTCCCTGCCTGGTGAGCAGATCCTGTTGTGTCCTGAGTTTAACCCCTCTATCCACAAGCACCACCCTTTCCATCTCTGCACTCTGAGTTACAAATGCTTACCGAGGTTCCACAGTCAGCCTCAGAGGCCAGCACCTCTCTCCCCAGAATTAACAGAGGAACCAACAACCTACATCTTTGTTCAAATGCTGCTTCCTGGCCCCTGGCTGATAAAAGAATCACCCTCAAACACAGGTGTGTTCATTTGCCTCTTTTTGCTCAAGAACATTCATAGCTCCCTGTGTCCCATAGGAAAAAAAAAAAATACACATCTCCAGGCCCGTTTTCCATCACCTCAGCCCTACTGCCTTGCATGGTTTATCTGCATTAGCCAAATCCCTTGACTTGTTTTCCCCTCAAGACTTGCTACTTCTGGCTTTTAGGTTACCATTTCCCATCCACCGACGCTCAGCAAATCCATTCCTATGGTGTAAATCAGGAAAGGTGGCAACTCTCAACTGTCCCAAAGACCAACCTCATTGTGTGACAGTGACTAGTATATCCTTCGGTCAAGAAGATGTTGTGTTTGATCCATATGTCTGGTGATGAATGACCAAATGAAGAAGTTCATCCTGACCAGCCCTTCCTGCACTGGTAATCCCCTTAGTGCCGTGCAGCCTCCACTAGAATGGGTCCATCCCTTAAGGTTTGAACGCTGGACCCAAAAGCCCCTATCCGTAGATGTCACAAATTTTGCAAGGCAGATGCTAAGATCTGGCAGTAAGTCTAGAGTTTGAGAATTGAGTGACTTCCCTAGCAAGAGGAGCCAGCAGCCTGTCCAGCACCCACATTTAAACCCAAATTTGCTGTCTTGTCACATATGAAGAGGTTATCAGGAAGTGATGTAAGAAAATGTTATTTCCACCGAAAATGACCAATTTCCCCCCAAGGGAAGTAGAACACTCTAGCGATGGTGCAAAAGGCACCCCCTTTGTGGTGTGTCTGGTGTGGCCTCTCTGACTTGTCTGCAGCTCTCTGTGCCTGACTTTCTTGGAGGCTCAGTCCCTGGCACATGGAGATGAGCTATAATCATCCCCCCAGTGTGGCTGCATGAAGGCACATTCTGTGCAGCTGGTTCTCATCTGTTGAATGAATGAATGAGTGATCTCTAGAATTAGAGTACTACATCACCCATATTTTGGGAAGAGAAGGCACTCTGCTCCTCCTCTGCTCCCTTGAGGCTTCTCGGGGTGGGGATGGACCAAGGAACTGAGTGTGGATTCTGCAGGGAGACTTGTCTGCAGTCTCCATACAACTCACATATCCCTTTTCTCAGACTTGAATCAGCCCACAGAGATGGGACAGAAAGTCATGATGCAATTGTTTTAGCTCAAACAGCACTTATATTGCATCCCTACTGTGTGCCAGACACAGAGCAGCAAGTGAGTGTCCCTTTGCAAAAAATGTAGAGCCCCTCACTGAACATACTGTTCTGGGCCAAGGAACTATCTGTCTCTGGTTAATTATTCTATCATGGGAAATGCACAAAAGGACGGTCTTCAAGTTGCCATATCCAAGTTGTCCACCCAAGACTCCTCCCAGCCCACGAGAGGAGAAAGAAGTGCCTTGCTGGGTTTTGCTGACCCAGCTCCTTTATTCTTCAGGGGCCCCAAGGCTCAAGGGCCTCAGCATCTGGGCAGCACTCAGGTATGATGGAATCTGTCCCGGTGCAAATGGGCTCCACTGCAGGAGAGCACTTCAGTGCAGCCTCTGGCAACTAGGGGGGACCGAGATCAGCGCTCCCCTGGGGCCTTGCCCGGGATCCTCAGGCAGGGTGACTGCTTCATAGGAGAACTCAAGTCACCATTCTGCTACTTTGAAAAATAAAACCCATGTTGGTGAATAAAGCTGGTTTTCCAAAGCTGTACTGACCTGTGCTCTATTTCAGATCCATTTTCCCTGCATAATAGAAGGTTTGAGGGATGACTCTCCATCAGGTGCTTTGTCATGGGCCCCAGAGGAATACCCCTTTCCACCTCACATGCCCTGAGGCCAGCATGGAGGAGGAGAGGCAGAGGTGGCTGCTTCTGAGCACAGCCTGGATTCCACAACCTGAACCCGCTGATGGCAACGCCATGGTGGGGCAGGAGGACTCAGGGACCCTCCTGCAGGTCCTAGCTGGACACCAAGGCCACCGCTGCCCCATCCTATAGGATCTTTGGGAGAGTTATTTCATCGACACTACCGCATGAAATTCTCCAAAAAAAAAAAAAAAATCTACCATAAACTGGAGTCTAAGATCCTAAGGTCTGCTTTCAGTCCTCATATTAACTTATTAACTTGCAGTGTGTACTTGGGCGAATAGTTTCACCTCTCTGCACCTTACTCCTTCATCTGTGTAATGAGATAATTGAGCCAGATTAGTGGCTCCTAACTGGGGCCTGATCTGCCACCTAAGGGGATCCCAGTAACTTGAGATGGCATTTAGTAGGGCAGGTCATGAATCTAAATGATTTACAATGCATGGACCAGTGCTATATGATGAAGGAATTATCCTACCCAAAATGCCAGGAGCAGGCTCACTGAGAAACACTGAATTACATTATCTCTGAAATTCTTTAATAACTCTGTTATTCTCCAGTCTTAACTATCCCTTTTCCACCTCTCTTCTCTCTTTCTTCATTCAGGAGATACATATCAAGTGTGTTTTCTGTGCCAGGCACTGTTCTACATGGAATGTTGTTAAGAGGGACTAGAAGAGAACTCAGCTCCTGTGGAACTGATGTTTTAATAAGAAAGGCAGGTGGCAGACACAGGGGTGGGGGGCTATGATCTCTAACCATGCGGAGGTCAGTGGACCTAGGGAAAGCAGGGTGATGGGGAGGGATGACGAGGGGTGGAGAGCTCTTTCAGTTCACATGGTCAGATGGTCAGGGAAAGCCCTTGCCAATGAGTGAACATTTGAGTGGAGACCTGAATGACATGAGGGACCAAACCACGGGGACATGTAAAGAATGAACATTCCAGAGAGAGTGCATGCAAAGACCCCAAAGAGTACGTCTAGAGGCCAGGGTGGCTGGAGCAGAGGAGCTGGGAAGTGAGGCCAGAGTGCTTGTGAGGGTCAGACCGTACTGCATTGCTGGGCCAGGTGCAAGTCAGTACCCTCCGGGAGCCGATTCATAACCAGCCTCTCAGACCTCCCTGACCGCCGCCCAGCCAGACACCCAGGTGAATCCTCGGCACGACTCAGTCTAAGCAGTGCTGTTGTGAATAGGGGGGTCTCAGCTCCAGCTGCCTGTGAGGATCACCTGGGGGGCCTTTTAGAATGCTACTGCCCAGGCCTAAAGCCAGATTTTTTTTTCACATTTATAGTGACATTTTATTTTTTTTATTTTATAAAAATTTTTATTATTATTCATATCTTTTACATTATTGTGTATTCTCCATAGGTTACCCACCACCAATTCACCCGTGAACTATCACCATAGTCCCTTGTGCTCTTTTCTACCCCTTTTTGAGCCCTTATCCTCCCCCTCCCTTGCTGGATGTCTCTTTCTTGTTTGGTTCTCCTATATTCCATTTATAGGCGAAACCATTCGGTATTTTTCTCTCTTTCTGGCTTATTTCACTGAGCATGATCCCTTCTAGCTCCATCCACGTTGCTGCGAATTACATGTGTTTGTCTTTTTTGAATGCTGAATAGTATTCCCTTGTGTATATGTACCACATCTTCTGGGTCCAGTCATCCATTTGGGGGCATCTGGGTTGTTTTCACATTTTAACTATTGTAAACAATGCTGCAATAAACATACGGGTGCAAGTATCTTTTTGGATTAATGTTTTTGTGTCCTTTGGGTAGATTCCCAGAAGTGGTATTACTGGGTCGCATTTTTAGCCTTTTAGAATGCTGCTGCCCAGGCCCAAAGCCAGATTAATTAAGACTTTCTGGATGCAGGTCCAAGTTGTTATATTTATTTTAAATGATTCTTTGGTCATTCAGAAGTGCAGTGGGGCCCAGAACACTGAGTCACACACATCCTCGCTTTCCAGCATCACTACACACCTCGCCCGGGAGGTATGAGCCCCTAAAAGCCCAGAGGCCTCTGTGATGGCTCCTGGTCTCCCATAAGAGAGCCAGCTCCCGAGGGCAGGGCTGTGTTTCCACTGCCGTGTCCCTGGCCCCAGCACAGGGCTAGCATGGAGGCACTGAGTGGTGGTAGGGGAGGCACAAATGAAGACTACAGAGACCTCACCTGCCACACAGGATTCCCAGCTGAGGTTCTGGCTCCTCCAGTCCCATGTAAGGGGTGTGTTTCTCCTAGGGCCTCATCTCTTCCATCAGAAATGACTCTGCCAACACTAACAGTTTTGGCTCCATCTTCTTGCCCCCTGGTGATTAGGAAAGCTATTGTTGATTAAAGCCCCAGCTTTTGGAGCCTAAGGTATTTTTTGGAGGTTGCCCCCTTTGCTCCCCGGACCCCACCCCCCAATGAATTCAGCTCTTATACTCACGAAGAGCTCCACAGGGTTACTGACTTGCCTGGGGCACACAGCAAAATGAGTGGCAGGGCTGGGCCTACCTAGAGCATCTCCTGCTCCCAGGCCACTAGCACTCACTTATTTATTCATGCTCTGTCCCTCTCCACGCTGTCTCTAAAAGTCACCCCCCACTTTCACAGCTCCCACTCACTATAGGGGGCTTCTGTCTCCATTCATTACTCGAGACCAAAATCAGATGGGGCCTGAAGCTGGTACAGTCTTAGGATCCCTTCTAAGGAAAAGGCCACAATATCATGAACACAAATTTAGGTGCAAAAGTGAATATTTCAAATGAGAAAAAAAATCATAATGAACTATAAATTCTAAGCAGTTGACCACTACTGAAAATGCCATACAACCCAGAAAAATAACACCTTTATTAATTAATTGCTTGTCACACTCATTTAATACTAAACTTGTAAGGACTTCTAATTTAACACATCTGCTGATGGGGAAAAATTCCACAGACCAGTTTTGGGCTGCATAGTTCAAACCTGATTTTTCTCCACCACCCACCTCCTTCTGGTGCCAGGTTCCAGGGGCTCAGCACAGAGTGAGATACTGTAGCTTGCACCTTTGTCCTCTTGCCAGGTAGCTAGACCCAGTCAAAGCCTCCTTGGAAGCCACGCCTACCTGGGCTGATGAGCCAAATTCAATTACACAGGGAGGTGGCCACAAACCACACACACCTCCCACTGAACCCCAATTATATCTGTGTTCCACTCAAATCCCCTTTGTCTGGAGCCAAGAATACCATGTGGCCACCTGATAGGATGGCAACTGTGCTGGAGGATGCAGCAGTGAAGAGACAGCAGCCGTCACGGGCTGAGGTTTAAATATCATTTGCAAATTTTGTAGAAACATATGACTGTGCAGAGCCTCTGTCAAGGCTGAGAAAGGGCCCAGCACAAAGCTCACCAGGTTGGCAGCAAATCTGCCCCCACCTACACCAGCTTTACCCCACTCCCCAATCCCAGGAAGGAGAATTACCCACAGAGGGCACATAGAGGTGGGACAATTTAAATATTTGTGTGTTTGGTTGCTGGGGTTGCCATAAGGAAGTACCAGAGACCGGGGGGCTTAAATTGCAGAAATGTTTTGCCTCTCGGTTCTGGAGGCCTGAGAGAAGTCTTCGGCTCGAGTGTCTACACTGACAAAAAGACCTATTCTAGGCCCTCGTCTGGGCTTATAGGTTACATCTTCACCCTGTGTATCCACATTTTCATCCCTCTCTGAGTCTCTGTCTCTGTGTCTGAATTTTCCCTTTTTTAGGAAGATACCCGACCTATCGGATCAGGACCCACCCCAATGATCTCTGCAAAGACCCAGTCTCCAAAATGCTTGCCTTTCAAGGCACACCAACACATGAACTTGGACAGGAGGGGACACAATTCCACCCAAAACAGTGTGAAAATGTACACTGGTATTTGCATCTCGGCAGAACATTGAGGGGGAGGGAGGGAAACCCAGAGGGACTGGCGGCGGGGAGGGAGCTGCTCTCTTGTTTACACTTTGCATTTAGAAAAATTACCTCATTAGCTGTCTGTCTGCATCCATGCCCAGCTGCAACCACTAAATCAATCATTTGGGGATCAGTTTGGCTTCCTTGGACACCATAAATGGCCCATTTCTGAATCTGTTTTGTTCTAAAAGGCCATCTCAAATGCCAAAAGGGGTGGGGAGAGAGAGACTGAGGTTTGAGGACACAGAGGGATAGAGCCTCATCAGGCTGAAGGATGAAGACTAAAAAGCAGTTCAAAGGCCCAGAAAGGATGGGATGGGGAACAAGGACAGGTCCCCAGTCCTGGAGCAGTACAGACTGTCACCCACACTGCATCTGAGGGCAGGTTAGGGACCAACAAGAGCTTCTCACACAGAAGGAACAGAATATAGAGAATGTCTCAGTCCAACAAGTGACATAAGATGAAAATATAAATTCAAGAGGAGGTTATGATTGGCTAACATAGATGTTATCAACTGTCTTCTGCCACTGGTTTCTAGAAGGCGCCAGAGGGGCCTCACAGAGAGCAGCTTGTCACTGAAGAAGCTACGTGCTTGCCGGGAGGTTCACAAGGCCCTACAGGACCCCACTTCAAGCACCAACTCCTGCTCCCTGAGGATTCGGGAATAGTCATGGTGGGGAGAGAGAAGAGGTTAGCAGCACACCCCACACACACTTGCTCTGCCCTATTTCCTTCTTCCCTCAACCCAAGCTTCAAGGTCTACTGGATCTTACAAACTGAGTCCTGAAAGGAGCCGGAACTCCCAATCCTGCTGCACCCTGAGCTCCTTGTTGGGCTTTGTTGAAGACCTTGCTACAGGAAACTCATGTTTCCTGGGGCTCTCATAGGCATTGCTGCACTTGACGAAGAGGAAGCTGGTTAGGTAAGTGCTACATGAACATGAGCCCCTTTAGCAGTAGCATCAAAAGGCACACTGAGGGCCTCCCGGTCTCAGCACTATGAAACTATCCACAGCCACTGCAGCACAAGTTCAATCCCCGGCATGGGAGCTTCTCACATGGTGCAGCAGACCTCTCCTGCCTCGCCCGCTGCTCCCCTCAGCAGTGTACTTCAGTCAATCTGCCTTTTATGCTCCCCACTCTGTCCTAGTCAATCCTCTCACTCCCCACATCTCTGGCCTACACCCCAGTTCTTTTATGCATAAATAATTTTTTTTCAAAAAAGGTAGACTGGGATAAGATGGGGATAAGGCTTGCAACTCCTGGCTTTAGCAAAACTGTCTAGAATCAGTCATATCTACTGGATAGATACATGGTCTGTGTTGGCTTAGGTCAATTTTGTGATTAAATATAGAGTGTGACCCACTAGTGAATCATAAAATCAGCTGAACAAGTCACAGCCAGTGTTTGGAAAGAAATGAAATAAACAGGATAGAAAAGTCAAAATTCAGCCACACATTGATTGTGGTGTTTGATAAAACTTCTGTTTCCTTTATATATACGTACACGTGCAAGGGGACAGAATGTAAACGTATTTCTTACCGTGACCTAAAGCTTAAGGAAGACCGAAATGTGCTGATCTCACCCATCTAACTTGGGATACTTGAACCTAAACACCAACGTACAGTAAAACCAGCTGGGGAGGTGGGTAAAATTCAGATTTCCAGCCATCACCACCAGAGGTTTTTTTTTTTTTTTTTTTAAGGCCATATCTATTAGTGGGACCTGGGAATTTGCCTTTAACAGGCTTCTCCAATGGTTCTGATCCATTTGGAACATGACTCAGGAGTTGCTATACTAGAGGAAGAAAGCATGTAGATCTGGTAGGGGTATGTTATAGGAAACTTGAGTGACATAAGAAGGTGTTGCCTTCATCTTAATGTGGAGACTTCAGAAATAGAAGAGCAGGGTGACGGGCATATGGGATGTGATCACATTACTTCATGATGAATTCATTTTAGACAGAAGGGTACCAGTAGACCATGCTTGGTTGGAAATTGTGCTCACAGGATTCAGGCAAGGTATACAGAAGAACTAAACACTTGCCCTGAATCAAATTGTGTACCAGGAGATCCAGGCGACTTTAGGCACAGCCCTTTCTGAGGCACAGCCCCAAACTGGGCAACATCTTGAGGTTACTTTCATCTCCTCCATGTCGTGATTCTAACAGCAACAGGATAGAGGGCGAGGTGGGAAGACAGATGGTCTCAAACACACCTGCGATTAAATAGAGAGGCACGTTTCCCAAGCATGACTCAGGCAATCAATTCAGCACTGTGAAAATTAAATAGAATTGAATATAATAAAAATATCATGGTGTGCTGCATATAATGAGGATGTTTGGTTAGCTGTCGCTATATAACAAACCGACCCAAAACTTGGTGGGCTCAAAGCAACACTTATTTGCTTGTGATTATGAAACTTGGGCAGGATTCGGTGAAGAGAGTTCATCGCTGCTCCTTGGGGATCCATTGGAAGGGCTCAGCAGAGGCTAGAGGTCCCTCTTCCAAGATGTCTCCTCCATGTGGATGGCTAGTTGGTGCCATCGACTTGGGGCTTAACGGTGGTGGTCAGCTAGGGACTTGGCCTCTCCATATGGCTAGTTTGGGCTTAAGTCTGGGACATCTGGGCTCCCAGGGGTACCTTCAGGAGCAAGCCTTCCAAAAAGACAAGCATCAATGTGTAAGAGCTTATCAAGTCTCCACTGGCCTCACCCTTGCTCATGCCTTGCTGGCTGAAGCCAGTCCCCTAGTCAAGCCAGAGCCAGTGTGAAGGGGACTCCACAGGACATGAACCCCATAGATATGGCTCTAGGAAACCACAAAGCTAAGTGGAAAATAATTTTAAAGTTCCTTAAAAATACTAACAATAAATTTTCAGTTATGTATGAGTAGTGATTAACAATGGAAAATATATTCCTAGTAAGTTAATCACAATCTCAAAATGGATTGAGAAACACAACAGCAGAGAGCCTCAGGATACAGGTAGAAGACAAATTTGCCTTTCTTTTCCTGATCTTTTCCTGTATGTCTACCCGGATCTGTCCATTTTTCTGATATCGTGTTCCCCTCTTCGCTTTCTTATTTTTCTCTTTATTTATCTTTCTCTCCTATTGTTCTCAGTCTTAGTATCTCTGTCACTGAATCATTTTTCACCTTATCTTTCTAACATCTCTTTCAGACACATGTATATGTACACTTAATATGAGCTGGGTTCCCATGTGAACCATTCTCTGCGCAGCATCGCATAAATGAGTACAGTCCAGTAGCCAAAAGTAATTTTACATTTATTTCAATTTTTCCTACATCTCTTAAAGAATAGTAATAGGTATTCAATTTAAATTCCATGGACAAATGCTGTGAAATTTCCTTCCCCGTTCCCACTTGGCAACTCTTCTGGAGTCTCCACTTGCCAAGCCATAGAACGTCTTTCAACACTCAGCCCAGAGGCATTCCCCAAACTCTCCTCCACTTACTCCCCCCCTTAATGTAAATCAGCTCATTCTCTCTGGTTGCAACATTCTCTCCCCTGTATCTTGATTCTGGGCTACAAATGATGTAAAAACTAGATTTAAAAAAACTGAACTTAGAAGGAGTAAAGACAGACTCTAAAAAGAGAACAAAATTCTCTCCAGTTTCAACTACTTGAATAGTTATAAATTTTAGGCCAGTCTCTCTCTCTCTCTCTCTCTCTCTCTCTCTCACACACACACACACACACACACACACACACACACACACACACACGCATGTGCACACACACAGCACAGTGTCTTAGAAAAAGCCTTGAATGGTAAGTCAGGAGAAATTGACCTTAGTTCTGGTTCTGTTGCTAATTAAATACACAACCCATGACAAATCATTCTGCTTCCTAGCCTCAAGCTCCCTGATCTACTTGATAAATAATAAAACCTATTTCTGAGGGCTGTTGTAAGGACTAGATGAGCTACTATATGGGATGTACCTGGCACACAGCAGGCAAACAAAAAGGCTAGTTCCCCCTGAGATTCCTCACCTGTAAATGGGGTAATAATCTATGTCTTGCTCACCTCTCAGGGTCTCTCTAAGGATCACATTAGACAATGCATGTGGAAACCCTTTGTAATTTACAAAGCGCTGTGCTGATAATGTACAGTATTTCCTGTACTTTATTGAACACAGAAATCTCATCCAAGTCAGATTTGTGCAAAATGCCTTGTTCATTATAGAGCTCATAAAAAGCCAACTATAATCATAAGAATGTGCAGAAGCTACTCTTCACCAACTCCTCCCTCTCCCCCTACCTCCCACCCGCACCCTGGCACACTTTGCAGTCAAGGAAATCCTGCCTTCAAGTTCGTGGAAGAAGAAATTCATTTAACCAAGCCCAGGGGAGGAGCAAAGTTTTCTTTAGCTTAGTGGCTCTCAAAATGTAGTCCCTGGACCAGCAGCACCAGCATCACCCAGAAGTGTAAGATGTCAATTATTATGCCCCATCTCAGACCTACTGACGGAGAAATCAGAGGGACAGAGTAGGGCAATCTATGCTTCAAGAAGCCCTCTAGATGACTCTGATGCACACTGCATTTTAAGCCTAAAAAAGCCAGGATGGCAGCAGCGGGATGTGACTTTCCTGTATAGATCTCATAGCAGTTGCAGGCAGAGAAACCGTCTTGTGGTGCAAGATGATTACAGTGTTCAGACACTTAACAAGAAAATTAAAAAATCCAACTCTAACACAGTGTGAAGGACTGCCAGAAGGGGTTCATCCCCCTCTGTTCTGGACCAAATGTTTGTTTCTCCCCAAAAATCATATGTTGAAATCTTAACCCCCCCCCCAATGTGATGGTTTTAGGAGGCAGGGGCTTTGGGAGTTACTTAAGTCATGAAGGTGGAGTCTTCCCAAATGGGGCTAGTGCCTTTTAAGAAAAGACACCAAAAACCTTGCTTCCCCTCTTTCTGCTCTGCTACACACACACACACACACACACACACACACACACACACACACACACACACATTGAGAACAAGAATTATAAGGGATTGAGTCACATGATTACAGAACCAAAGCAGAAGATCCAGGAAAGTGGCATTGTAGTTTGAAGGCCTGAGAGCCAGAGCAGGTTCCAATCTGAGTCTAGACCAGAGAACCAGGACACCAAGGGCAGGAGAGGATCGGTGTCTCAGCTCAGGCATCAGGCAGAGAACAGCTTTCACCTTCCTCCTACCTTTTTGTTCTAGTCAGGCCCCAGCACATCAGATGATGCCCACCCTCAGTGGGGAGAATCTTATGCTTTACTCAGTCTACCAATTCTAATGCTAATCTCTTCCAGAACATTCTCACAGACAGACACACCCAGAAACAAAGTTTAGCCAACTCTCTTGGTCCTCAGTGCAGCCAAGCTTTTACATAAAATTAACCATCACAAATGTATTATTTAGCACTCTGGCTGCTGTGTGGGGGAAGACTGGCAGTGGAAGGCCAGAAAGGTCTCTGTAGTTATCTAGCTCAGCAGGGAGGAGCTCTGCCAGCCTGGGCGGGGGAGGGGAGTGGTCAGTCCCATCCTGGGCCCAGATGTGCTCAGCCACAATGGGAAAGCATGTCCTATCCTGCAATAACCACTTACCCCCAGCCCAGCCCCTCGAAGGTAGGTGCAACTTACCTTCAGACCCCAGGCAGCAGCTCCCACAGTGTCAGAGACAAAGAGATGCATGTAAAAGAGCAGGGCCCCAACCATGGAAGGCACTCAGCATGATCCTGCTGTCCTGAGGTCAGAGCCACGGAAACAGGGTGAGCCCCAGTCCTAGAGAGAAGGAGCCACACAGCTATGGGGGCAGGTGATGGGTACAGATGCTCAGCTGTGGGCACGGTGGACATAACGTCTGAAGTGGCTGGGGCCAAGATTATAGGGGTGGTTCGGGTGGCTGGTATTGGGTTTTGCCTTCTCGCTGCCATTGTGACATTGGCTGGTATTCCTGAATCTTTATTCATTAGACTGCTGGGTACTTTTATACATTTAGGTGTGTACACACGCGCGCACGCACACACACACACACACACAGGCACACACCATTACGGAGCATAAAGGAAGCTGTCACAAGCACTTAAAATTTCAACCCAGGGTTAAAAAATGTTAGATAAAGAGATCAGTGACCACAGACCTCAGATGCTCCCAGTGGAGATGTCAGGATCCCTGCTTCTGCTTCCACTCCTACAGGTGAGCAGAGCAAATCTACCTCTGACTCTGACCTCTCTCTCTGACCCACTAAATGATCACACCAGAGAAAGCTGGAAAGTCAGTGCTGCCATGGCTGACAAAGTCTGGGGAGTCCCTGGTCTTGGAACTGGCCTCTTAGAATGGGTCTCTTCCTGGAATCAAAAGGTAGAGCAGGAACACAACCTTGACATCACCCAGAGTGGTTTGTCCCCCAGTACTGAGGTCCAGAGACAGAGAATGACTTACTCAAGGTCACGATCTGTTGTACACATGTTTATCTTTCAACAAACACCTATTGAACACTTTCTGTTACATGTCCTGACCCAAAAGAGTGGGTCCTTTGCCCTCTAGGGAAAGAATTCACCAAAGAGTGTAAGTGTAGTTGAACCAGACAACGATTTATTAGAGTTTCATGCATGAGGGAGCCAGGGGATTATTTAGCCGGGTTCCTCAAAGGAAGTTAGGAGGAGACCTTTAAAGAATAGGTCCATGAACTATAAGGAAACCAAATAGGAGAGAGACAATCAGCAGGGGAGGGGGAGTGGGGGGAGGGAAGGAAAAGGGTACAAAATGGAATAGAAAAGAACACAAGGGACCATGGAGATGGATCACGGGTGAATTGGTGGTGGGCTACCCAAGGGGAATACAAAATGTAAAAGACATAAATAACAATAAAAAAAATATTAAAAAAATAAAATAAAATAAAGAATAGGTTCATGAGGGGAGGAAGATGAGCAGTGTCATATCTAGTTCCGGGTTGGTCTACACCTAGGCGCGCGCAGACGGGTTACACTCCAACTGCGCATGCGGGCTCTCTGCCTTCTCCCTCCAGGACACTGAGATCATCGTTAGCCAGGATATAACTCCTTTTGTCTCTCACAGCCTCTCACCCTCAGTATGGTGGCCAAATTGTTTGGACAGGGCTTGACAGTCCATGATTTAGTCCACCTGTTCAAACACGGCTTGGGGCACCTCATCCAACCAGCTCACAAATACACTGAGCTAGGCTGCCTCAGCTATTGTAGTGTCAAGGCTTGTTTTAGTGACAGGGATACAACAGAGAACAAGGCTAGTGCCTGCTCTCGAGTCGCTTACATTCCAGTTAGTTATAACCAAAATAGCCACATTTATAATATGGCAAACAACAATAAATTCTAGAGAGAAACGTAACTCAGAAAAGGTAGATAGAGAGTGCTTTGGAGGTCAGGGATTTTAAGCTGAGTAACAGTTGAGTAAAGACCTAAAGGAGGTGAGAGAGCCTCTTCTGGGAGCAGAAGTTTCCAGGCACATGAGACAGTAAGTGCAACATCCCTAGGACAAGGGCCTGGCAGGATGTTGGAAGAGAAGCAAGGAAGGCAGTGTGGCTGGAGTGCAGTCAGCCAGCAGGTGAGTAGTAGGAGTTGAAATTAGAGTCACAGAGGACGTTCTTACAGGACCTTGAGCCCACTCTGAGGACTCTCTCAGTCTTTACTCTAGTGGGGTAGGAGCTGCTGGGTGGGTGGGAGACAGGCTCTGCATTGCCTTGGTTTTAATTGGCTGCTGTGTTGTGAATAAACAGATGGTGGCAAAGGTGAGATCAGGGAGACAGAGCAGGAGATTTTGCTACTGCAAAAATCTAGGCAAGAAATAACAGTGACTTCGACAAAGGATGCAGCAGTAGAGATGGGAAGAAGCAATCAGACAGTGTTTGGATGATTATGAGAGTAAAGACAACAGTATTTACTGAAAGGTGGGGTGCGAGGTATGAGAGAATTAAAAGTCAAACAATCCTAAGAGTTTAATCTCTAGCCACCAGAGGAAAGGGGTGACAGTTAACCATGGTTGGGGAGACAGCCAGAGAGCAGATCTGAGTGAGATGCCTTTGGCATCCTAGTGAAGGTGGACTAGCGATAGTGGGTGCAAGAGGTTGTCCAGAGCTGAGGTCTTCAGCAGAGCCGGGCCTTGAACCCAAAGGTTCACAGACTACACTGCTTCTGCTTGAGGATGACAGGGTGCCAGGGCAGCCCCACAGCTCCTGGATGTTGGCAAGCCCCTCAATTGAGAGAGGCTGGGCTAGTGATAAAGCACCACATGGTCCTTGAGAAAGCATTGCACAGAAGGAATGGCAGTGCCAGAAGAGCTGGCACACCAGGGTGCTGATGTTCAACTCGAGCTCACACTGTGTCCAGATTCAAGTGAAAATAAAGTCCTTTCCCTGTATTTCTCCTTGAAGGCCCCTGGGAGCTTACCAGGGAACTTACTGTACAGTGCTGGGTTTGCTTAGGCCTTGTTCAGGCAGCAGGATGAGTACATGTGACTGATAGTCTCTGGATCCACAGACCCCAAAGGTGTGGGCTATAAAGAGCACAGGCTAGCCAAGTGGGCTAAGTGGGCACTCATGCTTATTTTGGACTCTGACAACCATCTTCATCTCAGAAAATAGGACTGAGATGAATGACTCATCATTTCTGTAAGCAGAAATAGCAATGCCAGGGTAGTGTCACTGGTCCCAACAGAGGAGAGGCACCCTGAATGCTCTCAGATTGGAGATCAGGGTGACAGCAATGCCCAAGCAGAGTCAGAATTTTCAGGGTCTTGAAGAGAGGCCACCCTCCCTTGGAGGGTTGAAATCCAGTTCTTCCAACTCTTAATGTTGCGTAGATGCGTGAACAGTGGCTTAGGCTCAAGAAGGAAGGTCCTGGAGCAGGAGGTTCCAAAGCAGATCTACAAGCCAGACCATGAAGCTAGCATCCTTGCCCTTGCAGATAAATACTGGCCCGGTTCCATTGTGTGAGCGACCTGGAGACTGACAGGACGCCCTATGTACCCCTGAGAATTGACTGTAGGTGCATGTATACCGTACAACTGTATGCGTCCTCTTGAAAATTCAGATATCCCCATCAACAAAACATTTTGTCATTTTCATAAGGTCCCACATTTACTCACTCTAGGTGTTATCATTCATAGACTCCTGGATGTACAGATCCTACATGACTTTCTCTTGACCAAATTAGCTAAAACTAAGTAAAGAGCACCCAACCCTCCCTCCCCCAAATTCTCTCTAGATGAACAGTCCCTTATGTAACAAGCAAAAACTTTACAGTTAATCATAATCAAGAAACTGTTACTTGTAAGGTGACTAATGGATAAATGAGAAAGGAGTCCTGTATTCCAAGAGCTACTGGGTCTTACCAATAAATACCCTCTCTTTAGTAGATTATTTGCTGAAACATCTCCATAAACAGAATCTTAGAATGGCAGCGGCTTCCAGTCATAGGACAGACTAGGGACTGGGTTTTCAGATCTCAGGAACTCTTCCCAAGAGCCCTACTCCTCCCCTCCTGTTCAGATCAATCTCCTAGATACAGTTACCATTTCTCAGCCATCAATGTCAACCACCTTTCTAGCAGGGTTTATAGCATATCTTTGCAATGGTTTCTGTGTTTGTTGTTTTTGTGATCATGTTGGGGGTGTCATGTAGGCTTTGGGATTACATGGCTGTGGTTTGAGCAAGAATGCTCTCTCCCAACAGGCTGTGTGACCTTGGGATAACTGCCTAATCCCTCTGAAAATGGCATTTGAAAATTGGAGATGATAATAATATTAGAGCGAACATCTGAAAGCACCTTTTGTAGGTCAAAAATGGTTCCACCTAATATTGTCTTGTAGGGTCATAAGGAAGACTTAGTAAGAGCACATGTGTCCCTGCTGCGAACCCATATCTAACTAGCTTGAGCCCTTAGGAGAAGGTCACATTTTCCCAGTATCTGGACCACGATCCCTCCCACATATCTGCAGAATGGACTGGCACATCCCACAGTCTGTCCCTCGTGACCTGTTGCCCCCTCTGCCACACTCCTCTGCAATGAAGGCTGAAGTCTGGCACATTTACTCAGTCAAGCGTTACGCCCCATTTTGCACATGCAAACCCATCTAGTCCTCCTCTTCACCCATGTAAGCTAGGTACTGCTACTATCACCACCACCACTCCTTGCAGATAAGAAACAAAAGTGCAGAAAAACAGTGTATTTTTGCAAAAGTGGGAGCGCCAGGGGTCAAAGCGCTGCCACCAGCACACCAACCCTCCCTCACCTACTGGCATCCGGCTTCCACCACTTGAGCTCTGCCAGCCTCTCTCCATGTACCCGCATATGCCAGGGTTGGGGATGGGCCTCACTATTTCTACAAAATTCTGTGATCAGGCAGCTCTGTCAGAGCCTGATTAAAGTGGAAAGGAAGAGAATAAAACCAAGCAGAATTAGGAATGAAAAAGGAAACATAACCACAGATGCGCTAGAGGTTAAAAGATTACAAGGGAATTCTATATCAACTCCATGAAAACAAAATTGGAAATCAAGAAGAAATGGATATCTAGCAAAATATAAATTACTTAAATTGACCCAAAGAGAAATAGAAAAGAGAAGGCCGATTACCGCAAAAAAGACTTAAAAGGTGATTAAAGATCCACCATTATAAAAGGCACCAGGAACAGATGGTTTCACAGCTGAGTTCTGTGTAACCTTTAGAGAACAAATAATTTCAATGTTAATTAAACTGTTCCAGATCATAGGAAAAGATAAAACACCACAATTCACTTTAGGAAGCCCGCATTGCCTAGGTACCAAAACCTGATCCCAATCACTTAGAAAAAGGAAACTACCAAACAATAGTTCTTTGAATATAAACATAAAAATTCAAAATAAAGCAGTAGCAAATGAAACCTATCAGAATGTCATTATGATCAAGTGTAATTTGCCTTAGTAACACATAGATTTATAACAGGAGATCAATGTGTTATATTAACAAATTCAAGGAGAAATGGGATCATACTAATAAATGATGAAAGTGTTTGATATAAACTCTAAGTAAAATAGAAGCAATCCATTGACTCTTTCAACAAACAAGTACTGAGTCCCAACTATGCCTCAAACTGGGTTATAACCCCCAAGGATTATACCCATGACCACATCAGACAATCAATCCCCTGCTCTCAGGAAGCTTACATTCTGGTGAGAGAGACAGAAAAACAGGATGCTTAAAGAAAGTGTATTTTATGTTAAGGTTATATACTAATCAGGAAAAAATTGTAACAGGGGATAGGAAATTAGTATGTTACACAGGATAGGCAAGGAAAGGGTTACCAAGAAGTGACACCTAAAGAAACAAAGAGACTAAGGATATTCAGACAGAGGGGCAGCAGTGTGAAAACCCTGGGGGGGGGGGAGGGTAAACATGCACCCTGCAGAAACAGCTCAAGAAGGCCATGGAGTGATGGAGAACAAGACATTCATACCCACTTGCTGCAACCAGGTTATGGGTGTTCCACCAAGCTTCACTGAGCACCTGTGGCATAACAGTGACAGCACAGAAAGGTGACTTTGCTATTCTTTGGCTCACAGGCCCTGCCTTTGTCGCAAGGTTTCTGCCCACCAGAGACTCAGGTACCATATGGCAAACCAGCTAAGTGGTCTTGCATCAGAATTGCTGCGCCCCTCCCTCCTCTGGATTCCCAATAGGGCCTTCAGGACCAGTAAAAGGTGAAATGATATCATTCTTCTAGGAAAACCCCACATCTGAACTCACAAGGCTGGGCTGACACACAAGACCAGACAAAGCGATTACAATAGCTGATAAATATATCTCCCAATGTCCAGTTGTTCAGTCTGGCAGCCTGGAGTCATACTGGTCAGGGACTCCTAATGTCTTTGTAACTAGGGAAACACATTTTCTGATTCTTCAAGGGCACAGATTAGTGAAATACACAAATTGCTATGGTAGACAGAATAGAATCTGTCTTATTGCTGTGGTAAGAATAGGTGGTCAGACTTGGGTGACATCACCACATTATCCAATGGTTGGGCACCCAAGGGTCCAACTTGCTAGTTTTCCTAAAACAAGGGGCGCTGTATCCAAAGATAAACTTGCCTTTCAACTTCCAAGATCCTTACACTACCAGCTGCCTGTGATAGTTCTAATAAAATAAAATCCAACTCTAGTGGACTCCCATCCCCATGAAAAGCACACAGCATAATGCCTGGCATAGAGTGACCATATGTAAAGTTTCCTTTCCCACCCTTCCCTCTGCCTTTTCAGTTACCCACAGTGCACCCTACAGATGCCGCCTCTTCCACATGGGTGCAGGTTGGCAGAACTTAAAGGGAATAGCACCTCTTCAAACAGCTGGAAGAGGAGCTTTATGAAGTCATATATGAACCCCATCACCACTGTTGATACCTTTTGATGAAGTTAGGTTGTCCCCTACTGTATTTTCTCTCTATAGAAATGATGGCTTCAGAGAGAAAATGTGGAGCATTGGATGTGACAGAGTTAAGGAGAAGGTGTCAGAAGGTTCCTTCTAGTTCACCAACTCCCAGCGTAAGGCCAGAAGCCAAAGTCACATCCTTCAGACCACATGGGTTGGAAGCCTGGTATTGGGAGCTAACGTCTGCTCTTAAGTTGGAACGACAATGATGGCCACAAAACTCCTTCATCCGACCATGTCACTAGCATGTTCTAGAAGAATCCACCATCTTAGTGTCCTCAGACTGTTGTTTCATAGACTGCAGATGAGCATTATCCCGGCCTTGGTCTGAAATGCTCCTGAACCCACCACTTCTAGGCGAAGAACTACAGTGCAATTCCTTAAGCTTGCCATCTCAGCTTTTGGTCTTTAAATGAAAACATTAGTACTCCATAAAAGTTATTAAAAAGATCAAATGTAATTGTGTTCATAGCAGGATCCACCTCATAAGAGGAAAGTATTATTATTACATTTAAAACATCTGAATCTCTTTAGGACTCAGGGCTTGGCTCTTTATGATGCTCCAGTTTCTCCCTCATCATTAGACACTCCTCCACCTCACTCATCTTTGTTTCAGTATCAATAGACTGAAAAATCCCAGTGCCCCAATCTCACAAGGAGCACCCGCATGCTGAGTACAGGGGCAGGAAAACACCAGGAGCAGGTTCTCCACGGAGCAGCACAGACAGGTATAAGGAGGAGTTCTGGAGCCCTTGGTGGCTTTTTAAGCTCTTTAATGATCTCTTGTAGAAAGGTAACCAGGGCAGTGTAGGCAATGGGGCAGGCCTCCTAGCCCCTCAACAAGTCTTCACTCTCTCAGGCTCTAAGGAGTTCTATCATGGTCTCCGTTGCACCCCAAAACAGTCCTCTGCACCACGCTCTGTTCTCTGCTGCTGCTTCTGCTGCTGCTGCTTCTGCTTCTGTATATAAGCCCAGTCTCTGGTTCAGGTGTGCCCATTCATGCAGGCCCACACCTCACTTTAGGTGTCTGCCATCAGACATGCGTATAGGCCTGCAGAGGCCTATTATTGAGCAGAGGGCAGAAAAACTTGATGACTCTTTTGTTTACCCTACACTGAAGCAAAATCTAGTTTATTAAGCCTCTGCAGCCAGGGGAAGCATGCTCAATGAGCAACTGTGTCTCAGGAAGCGCCTGGTATAGAATTTGGGCTTGTTTTGCATGATTTTAGAGAGGGCTTAGGAAGCAAAGATTGTTCTGGAGTGGGTGCTGTCAGGAAGCGGGGACATTTTGTTGATTGAGCATCCCAATCATTTTTATCTAGGAGGCAAGAGGAATGAAGCAGGGCTAGAGTTGTCATTGGTAAAGAAATAGGAGTCCTTCCTGTCAGCTGGGAAAAAAGGATGTCCATTCACATTTGGGGTTTCATAATCCCCTCGTGTTTATCATGCCTCGTTATGGCCACACAGTGGCCTTGTTGATGCTGATACTGTGTGACGCCGTGATCAACAGGAGTCATCAGGGTCGAACTAGCAGTTGCCAGGCCAGCTGTCTTGACTGTTTTCCTTTTTCCTTCTCAATATACAGCCACAGGTACCAACTGCCGGAGAGCTCAAGTGCTCTCTGACTCAGGGATGATTAGTTTACATATTCTGTGTAGCATCTCTTCCCAGCTCCATCCAGGAAATGTTACCTCCAGTTATTCCCCAAGGAGGGTTCAACAGAACAGAGATGGAGGCTTCTTAGCAGTGATAAATAAAATGAAAAAGAAAACTGAGTATGGAGCCATCCGGAATCTGGGTAATTACCAAAACAACCGGGAGGCATTAAGGTTCTGGTGTCAGGCACCCTGGAATGTCTGCGCATGCGCGGGCAGGTCCATAGCTGAGGAGAAAATGAAACCACACCAGTAAGCCATGCCCTAATTGAAATTCGACCAATCACCACTTGACAAATTTGCCACCAAGCAGAATTGCACTGATGGAAACCTTCTTTAACATAAAGCTGACCTAGCCTCGTCACTTTTGCCTCTATAAACATCTCCACTCAGATCCTTGGGTGTAAACCTTAAGTGCTACTTGAGTCTTTTACTCCCGACTGCAGCAGACAGACAGTAGCTAGCAAAGAGACAGGGGCATGGGCCGGGCAGGGGCTGGGCAAGAGGTGGGCTCTGGGGCCTCCATGGACACTGAGGTCTCCAAGGTCAGGAGGAGATGGGCTTCAGACTTCCCTTAACACCTGGATTTGCCAGCCCAGAGAGTAGAGAGTATCTCCTCTTGGTTCCCAGATAACCTTTCCTGAGGAAGATGCTTTGTATTTCACTGAGCCAGGAGGACTGGCCTGAGAGAAGGAACTGACTTTGGGAAAGAAACAGGAATAATGAATCTAATACCTGAAGGCTGTGTTACCTTGAGCAGATTGTGTCCTCTCTCTGGACTTGGTTTCCTTATCACAGTCAGAAGCAGGCTAGTTCCAAGGTCCCTTTGTCTGGCATCCTAAGGGGACTAGGAGTTGAATTAAAGAAAAAGCGGTCAGTTGCCTTACTAAGGATTTGGATTAGTGTCAGGAAGAGAGAAAAAGTTAAAATGGAGCTAGCCCAGGAGCTCCTGGGCCACCATTAAGTGGACATCAGATTCTTAAGTGTAGAAGAGAATGTCCCCTGGCATGGGATAATAGGGGGTGTTCACCCAGTGTCTGCAACGTACTGGGGCACTCACTGTTCTAAGTTCTACATGGTTAAGCATCTAACTCACAACCACCCCATGGGTTAGACAATATTATTAATCCCATTTTGTGGATGGAGGAACTGATGCCTGGAGCTGTTAAGCCAGCGTCTCACTACCAGTAAGTGGCCCAGCTGAGATTGGAACACAGACTATCTCTCAAGTCCAAGTTCTCGACCAGACCTGATACTGTCTTTCTATCACCTCACCATCACCTCCTTTGGTTTGGAGTTAACCAAAATGGCCCTTGAGCTCCAAAACCAAACCCTGCTGACTGACTGTTTTTGTACATAAAGTGACCTCGTCACACAGCCACACCCACTTATTTACTGTCTGACAAACAATGGCAGAGGTGATCAGATACGACAGAGCCTACAAAGCATAAATCATGAAACTTCAGGTCAAGGTTGTCCTTCCCAGCTCTGCGGGCAGCTCTGCCACTTGTTCTGTGATCCCAGATGGGGGTGCTTTTCTGACCCTCAGTTTCCTCATCTGTAAAGTGAGCTTCTCTGGGGAAATGAGTGAACAAGCCCGAATGCCTGATCCAGAGCAGGTGCTTGGGAAGGATTAGCTGCTGTTACTAATACTGTGATGGAAATTCTGGCTGATTCCTATAACTCCCCTGAGGGCACAGACCTAGTCTCCACAAATTGGGCAGGGAAAACCAGATGCAGGGAGAGGAAATGGTGTGCTGGAAGTCATAAAGAGTGAGAGGGAGTGCCCAGGTCTTCCCAGGGAAGTCGCCCCCAGCTGCCCACCCCTCCCTCTGTAGCTGCCCTGGTCCTATTTGTGTTTGCTGGCGTGTGGAGCAGCCCGCCTGTGTTTGTGAATTTTCGGCGTCTCTAAGTATCCACAGCCGCACAGAGCTCGCCAGCCAGACATTTGTCAAAGATGACACACCAGTCATCCATGCCACTGGAGACAGTGACAGATGCTCCCTCTGGCACTGCTGTCCAGGCAGCTGACGATGGATGGGACACTGGCACCCGCCTGGCCCGGCCTTT
Organism: Scalopus aquaticus; assembly: GCA_004024925.1. Taxonomy (NCBI): domain Eukaryota; kingdom Metazoa; phylum Chordata; class Mammalia; order Eulipotyphla; family Talpidae; genus Scalopus; species Scalopus aquaticus. Next base: position 94,897 of record PVIJ01000541.1, read on the forward strand.
GCAGGGAGCCTCCTACCAGGCGAGAGACAAATTGCAGCTGGTCAGCAGGCGAGGAGGTTCAGTCTGAGCCCAGCAGGCAAAGCCACATGAGTACCCTTCAGTACCCACCTCCTGGCTCCCACCCAGCAAGGCTCCCAGGCCCTCCCTGCTCTGTCCCTGCCCCCCTCCCACTGACGGCGCAAACCTGACATCCACTTAGAACTTGTAGGGGGTCACAGACAAGAAGGTGGGTGCTCACAAAATTTGGGTTCTTTTCATGATAGTTATAATAATATTTGACATTGCTCTAAATCTGAGCTTGCCTCGACTCATCCTCAACCCTAGTGGAGGAACTGGAACTGAAGGCCAGAGAGGTTAGGGTACTCGTCCAAGGTCACACCGCAAGTGGCAGAGGCAAGATTTGAATCCAGACAGCCTGACTCCTGAGTTCACTGATCTTTGGGACTATGATGCGGGGGCCCCGGGTAGACAGGAAATCACTGTGGGTGCAGGACAGACAACAGGTAGAAGAAACAAAAGTTTGAGCTTCCCAGCCAGGCTCACCGCCCACCTGCACCGCTATCAGGAACAAGTCTCAGTTTCTCCACCTGCATAGTGAGCAGCAGCTGCTGCGGGGTGCCAGGCCAGCCTCAAGCAGGCCTCCCTCTGTTCTCTTGGCAGCCCCAGGCTCTGGCTCTTCTGCCTTCACACCTTCGCTGCCTCCACCCAGGGATTCCAGCATGAATTCCCCGCAAGTGCCATCCACAGCTCATGAAACTGTCACTTCTGTGTCCTGAGGCAGGTTCACAGCCCTCTGAGATTTTACAGGGGTGTTTATGGCTAGAGACGGCAAAGGAAACAGACCACATAAAACACAAAGTTTCCCGTGTCTTGCTCCCAAGCCCCTCCCACCCCAGGATAATTCCCACACAAGGAGACCCGCTTCCACCCCTCTCGGGGAGGGACTTACAAAGATCAAAATCTGGGGTCTGGTTTAGCGGAACACCTGTTGAGGGGCCTTATAGAAGTGCCCTCCATCCTGGAAGCCTCAGTTTCCCCATCTGTAAAATGGGGACTATCTCACAAAATTATCGCAAGGATTGAAACCCCCAAAACACTTCAAACGCTGAGTAGGCACTCGATACAAGACGACTGGGGGTGCTCCCCAGTGTCCTGTTTTCTCAGTGGGAAAATGAGGAGGTGGGTTTCGTGCTGTGTATGGACTTCTGACTCAAACCTGCTGCAATCTGGGGACACTCTGTGAGACTTCCTTATTACCTCCTCCCACTCACGTTCTTCTACGTATGTGAGCCGCGTCACCTGCTTTCCTCACCCGTGTGTGGGGAAGACAGAGCCACATGAGCAGGCGTTCCCGCTCTGATTCACAGCAGCCAATTGTTCCAACTGCAACTTTCCCATCAAATGGACCCAGCCCGCACTGGTCAGCACAGCAGGGGGTCTGAGCTGGGGTGCATTCCCACAGACCTCAGGACTTGTCCCAAGCCTTCATCCTACTGGGACAGATCCAGCCACATCAGCCCCGTATTTTCAGGAATAAGTAATTACAGCTTCGCTGGGACTCAGGTGGAGGACACCCACGCTGGGAGAGAATTTCTCTTGCTGTTCAAGCTCCGTAAACACTTGAAAAGTCATTTTATTTTTCAATCTGTGGGCAGAACGCCACCAAACCAGGAAGCATCATTAACTAGACCTTGAGGGATTTTTTTTTTTTTTACAGTTTTTAGGGGGATAGGGTGGGGCTTGATGCTGGCTTTTTTTTCCCCACTGATGCTTTTTGGATAAACACATAAATCAGTATCATCTATATTCATTAGATAACGTGCCTTGTTCAATACAAAATTACCCCTGCTTTGCATGATTTTCCCCCCTTGTGATTAATATAAATGACTTAAGTTAATTATGTTTCTCTTCATGGAAAAATGTATTTGTCAAAGTGCTGAAACATCAATAAAAAATAAACACTGTCGTTTGAAGGAGGGCAGGATTGCAAACGAGCAGGCAGGATGTAGGGAGGGGAACAGGCTCGCCTGTAGGGGGGTGTCATTCTGACTGAGTAGGCACACTTTATATTTACTAACAGTGACAAAAGCATTTTTCTTAGTTAAGCACTTGCAGGCCCTGATGAGGTAGATTGATGTCATCATTATGAACAATAATGACACCTCAGGCATAGAGAAAAAGATTTTCTCCAGGATCCCAACAAAGGCTGCATGAATTAAGCCTCACCTATCCTTACCAGAGATAACCAGAGCTGGGTATTTTACCAGCCAGTCCCCCAAAATAGAGTCCAGAGAAAGAGACAGAGATTCAAATGCAGTTAATTAGAGTGGGAGTGGGAGAAAAATGACAAAAAGCAAACTAGGAGGCTACTGTGGAGTCCCACAGAAAGAAGCAGGCTTAGATGTTAGACTAGCCCACCCATGTCCCTGGGTCAGTGGTGAGACTTTAGCACAGAGAGGGCAAGGACTTGCCCAAGGGCACACAGCATATTAGTGACAGAGAGAAGACAGAACCCAGGACTCTTGACACCCAGACCCCACCATTTCCCTATATTCTGCTGTTCCCCAACCCCTCTGCCACTGGGGATCAAGGTCTCTCTTCTCTTTTGAGCCAGTTAATCATATGTGCCAGCAAGGAAGTTCCTCGAATTGCTGGAGAGTCAGGGCTGCAGGGAAATCTCTGAGATGCTAACTTTTCTAGTTTCTATAATGATCTACCCCACTCTGCTTGTCTTGGTTTGGGTTTCCCAAAAGCAAACCATGGGGCAAAATCACAGATGCTGGTAGATTATTAGAGATGTGATCCCAAGATATCCAAGTGAGATGGAGGTTGAGTGAGACAGGAAAGGGAAGAAAACCTACATGAGGATGTGCTAATGAGGGGGTTACTATTCTGAACACCTGTGCCCACTCCTCCCAGGAGAGACTGTCGAGAACACGGCTGCCCATTTTCCGAATGCTGCACATGGAGGCGAAGGAAGTACCTACTCACTCCGGGGGCTTACATTTCCAAACCCTCTGGGTTCATAAACCCAAGCTGGTACCCAAGCTCTCCTGGTACCAGAAAAAAAAAAAACAAGACAGAATTACCAGGTACCCAGTGAGAAGTAGCAGCGCACACAGCTGCTGTCTACTGCTGAGGCAGGGGTCCAAGATGCACGAGAGCGGTCACAGCGTCTGCTGCACCACCCGCGTGTAAACACCCCCGTCCTCCAGGACTTTCTTTTCTCCAAGTAAACACAATCATGCTGTTCTCTGATAGAAACTATCTACTTTTTATCACATGTTGCCTTTTATTTTATTTATCTATATAAATGTCTTTTCTGTCTCCCCAAATATACTGTTAACAGTTCAAATTGCTCAAGGTCGAATTAAGGCCATCATTGTTCAATCATTCTCTAAATGTGTTTTGAACACTTAGTCTGCACCAGGTAATCTTTAAAGGTGCTAAAGAGAGAGCCCCAAAGATGGAGATAATAATTGTTTTCAATGAGTTTGTATGTTAGTAGTGGAAACAGATGATAAACAAGAAAACACCATAATTTCAAGTAATGATGAGTCGCCCAAACAAAAGCAAAGCAGAATAATACAGTAGCTGCAATGGGAGGTGGGGGCATTACTGGGAAGACTTGAGCAAAGACCTGAATGAAAGAGGGTAATGATTAATAGTAGAAGAGAACTTCGTCAAAGAGAATCTCAGTGAAAAGACAGTAGGGGCAGGGACAAGGTTGACTAGTTTAAGGAATAACAAAAAGATTGGTGTTACTGTCAGCAGAAAAAGGGGAAAGTGGTAGGAGATGTGGTAAAGGAGGACTAAGTCATGTAAGATCCTACCTTAAAGCAAAAACTAGCACAAAAATGGCGCTCAAATTCAAGCGGCTGGCTGGCTGGGTGCATGGATGGGTGAGGGGATGGATGAATGCGAGTAATGCTACAGCAGTGGATGAAGAAGAGAAAAATAAAGCAACTCCTATGGGAAGAATAGTGTTGTGTCAATTGTGCATTCAAAACCAGACTTGCAGACAGAGTAACTTCTGAACCAAAAATACCTAGTGAGTAAGTTATTAGGCCAAGGAGGCTATTTAGAGAGAAATGTCTCTCTCCTGGGCCTCAGCTGATGAGAATCCTAGAAGGATGAGTACTCGAATCTTCCTTTATATTTTCTGCAGGGGCCTGGCTTTCCCCCAATGGTAGGTATCTGATGGCATTGAATGGCACAGCAGAAGTATTAATTAAACTTTGGTGGCTGGAAGCTAGTGAATTATCCCCTCCATTATATATCACCATGTTTACTCACCAGGGCTCCATTTTTAATGCCAGTCTTTTAATTAAAACATGTCACCACTGTCCATTAGTGAGGAATTTGGAGGAGGAGATGTGCACATGGGATGGGTACAATTTAATCCAGTATCCTCTATTGAGCTCATTCTATGCACTTGTCAAGTCGCCAGGTGCTATGAGAGAAGAAAGTGTGAGCAAAGGTCCTCAAGGAACTCATACTATCAAACAAAGCTAATTTATATAAACAACTGAGGGACGCTAACATACCAGAATACTTTTGAGTAACTTTTCCCACCAGGTTTTATTTGGAAGAACCAGGTCAATCATAAGGAATTTTCCCGCATTTTTTTTAGGTCAGAGTCTACAGCTCCTGATGCAGCTGGAAACCTTTGAAAAGCCTCCTAAACTTTCTAAACCTTAATCAACATCCCCATGGATAAAAGGAGAGGCTATTTCTGTCCGGGAACTCTAGATCTCAGCTCTAACTTTCTCACCTGTGATCCCTCAGATGTCCAGCCCAGACCATGAGAGTGGGTTTCCAGAAGGATGATGCACCATCACTCCCAGATTTTCACTCACCAGATTAAAAAAAATCCATTATGTTCATGACATTTTGTTTCCTGAGTCTTCAAAGGGGACCAACAAAATCTGCTTGCAAGTACAAGCAGTTAGAATGCAAAAGATTGTGTGTACATGAGACAAGGGAGTTAAATGCTTCCAGAATTTCAAGGAAGGAGGGCTACATTCACAGGATGTTATTTGATCTAGACCCCAAAGACTGGTGATCTTTGGAAAGCAGGAGAAAATGGGAAGGTAAGCACTTTGAGGAGAAATTCTCTCCCTTCTTATCTGCTCTTCCTATCTGCTCTGGATGCTATCATACAAGGATGTGAAGTGGTGGCCATATTGAGACCATCAGGTGTCACAGACACAGAGGCAGAACAGCAGAGCAGAAGAATGAAATAAACAAGGATCCTGGATGAAGCAGAGCTGACGGCCTTTGTCCAGCCCTCTTGTAAAGTCAAGCCTTCTGGTTTCCTCCACTCTTAGTCAGTTTCTGCAGGTTTTATTTGCAACTGATAGTATCCCAGCTACCTACCCCCTTCAGCACTGGCATTTACCTTCATGATAAGTTTTACATGTTTTTTCTGGTTTTATGTAGTTGATCTATGTACTCTCTCCTCTTCCTTCCCTAGCCTATAGCCCCTTCATCTCTGTATCCCAAACTCTCGCATCTGAGCCTTTTCCTTCTAGAACTTTTCCTTCCACATCTAGTAAGTGTTCAGATTATGAGTGATTAATCGAGGAATGAAAGAAGGCCACCTGGAAACTGCTTGATGCCAATAAAACCACTGCACCTCAGGGATTGCTTTGCAAATACATTTTTTCATTAAGCCAAATAACTCTGGCAGTGACCTAAAAACAAACATTTGAAACAGACACAGGAGATTTCCAAAAATTAAAACATTCTGCACTGAGGGGGAAAAAAAATGTATTTAACCAAAACAGCACCTGCAGGAGATATTAACATTTTCAAATTAAGGGCACTTTGAGCTTTCACAGCATTAACACTTACGCACACGCCATTTAGACATCTGAAGTTTCAATGTGAGCTTTTAAAAACTTGTTTGTTTTAAGTAGATGAGATGTGCATACGCGCGCTCACACACACATCCACACACACACACACACACACACACACACACAGTCATCTGCCTCTGTGGTGCTGGGTTCTATGCCACCAGCCATCCTTCCAGAGCAGGTAAGCCTGCCCACGCTATTGCTGTAGCAACATGGAAATCTTGGGTGTGTTCTCCACTGTTAGCCCGCCCACTGCCCTGATTATCCCCAACATGCCCTTCTCTAGTCTTCCTCAACTTACTGGATTCCAACTGTCTCTTCACTGCCTGGCTTCTTGCAGCCCGCTGCTAGCTATTTTCCAAACATGGAAACTCACTCTCTATCCAATGACATTCCAAGCTCCCTGTGGCAGGAAGAACCAGACCTCGCATTTCTTTTCCCTGAGCCTCTGTTTTGAGCTCTTCACTCCTTGGGTGAGCACATCCATAGCATGGGTTAAATCCCACCTATGTGAAGGCATCACTCCTGCCCTGTCTCCAACCAGAGCCTCTCTGCAAAGCTCCATGTTCAGGGAACCAGCTAACTGCTTGGCTCACCACACAGATGTTTCAAGACATCCCAAGCTTACCCTGATCAAAATGATGCTTCCAATCCTTCTCTGTCCTGCTGCACCCTTCAGGTCTTAACTTATTATCACTTCCTCAGAATTTTATATATGTGTGTGTGTATACACACACACACACATACACATAAACATACATGTATTATAATATTTACTATTATTTTCTATTTTACATAATATTTATATATTTTATGTATAAATATATATATAATTATATTTTATATAATTTTATAGAGAGAAAGTTGTCTATATTTTGAACTAGGAAAATCAAGCCTGGACCAGGAGAACAGCACAGTTTGAGATAATAAGAGTGAGTGAAATTCCTTTTTCTTCAATATTTTGCATCGAGGTAATATTGGTTTATATCAATGATTCCATAACAGAAGTGTGGGGTTCCCCACTTCAGGCTTTGTTGCCATAGTGCTCCCACCACCAAAACATCCACAGTCCCCCACATAGACCCGTGTGCTTCCCAGCTCCTTTGTTCTCATCCCTCTCTCTCCTCCTTTCCCCTTCCCCTCTGGTTGCCCGATCCCACAATCAGCTTTCGTAGGTTAGTTTTTTAGTTTGGCTTCATCAAAGTAAAGAACATGTGTGCTTCAAAACAATACTCCCTAAACAAGATTCAGAAAAATGCACCGTACGCCTGGCTCCACTTGTCATGTTACCTCGCGGGCTTCTGAAGTGTTGTGTTTCAGACGCTGACTCTGGTTAAGCAAGGAGTTTTCTGGCTGAAGGCACGTTGTGTATCTACAGTGCTGAGTGACAACCCCCCCTCAATTGACCTATGTCTTCCAGGTCAATGAAGAACCTGGTGACAGGAAGCAGCAGATCAGTGAACCAGACCTGAGGTCTCCTGTACCCCGCAGTTTCTCAGCTACAGGAGAATCCCAAGGGGCACCAAGTGATGACAACTAGTAATAAATAATAATTCCGCCAGACTCCTGTGTTGCACCTGCCAATTTGAAAAAGCACTCATGCAGTCAATATTTATTTGATAAATACATGTTGAGGCTGTGTTATAGACCAGACACTGTGGGAGGCACTGTAGGCATGGTGTTACCCCAATTAGCCAAAATTCCTAACCTTAGAAAGCTTCTGGTCTGGCAAGGAAACATATCTTGAGCCAACATTTCTATAGCACTTTATCAATATCCAGTTGCTGTTCCAGGTGCTTTACAAAGAGTAACTCATTTATGCTTTACAGTAATTCTACAAGATAAGTACTGCTATCCCCATTTCACAGATGAAGAAACTGAGGGTCACAGGTGAACCATCTTGTTCAAGGTTAGCAGTGGAGCCAGCTGTCTGACCCCCAGCAGCATGTTGCTAAGGAGGCTTTTGTGACCACAGATTGGGAAATTAGAGCCTTATCAGTGGAGATTCCCAAAGCTGAGGCCACCTGACCAGGTCATCTCACCACATGGCCCAGGGCTCTTTCCCCTTTGACTCCAAAATTCAAAGATATCTACCCTGGGAGAATAAATCACATAGGTCGCTCTGGTCTGAGAATATCAAGACTGTGCTAGCAGGATTTGTAGGCTCCCAAGGCAATTTGCATCTCCTGTTGGAAGTTTTCCTCATCAGAGCAACGGAAATCAATGCAGTAAATACAGTTATAATGAACTGGCTGCCTCACACTCCCTGCCTCTTTCTTAAAGAAAAGGAATCATGAAAGACATGTATTGCTTCCAGCTCCATCACGTCCTTTCCTCTCACCCGGTCCTCCCACTGGGAATCCTCTTTGCTCCTGTCAACATCATTTGAGATGTTTGGGGATTTTTATTGGATGCTCTTTGTCACTGTGTCTGTGAGGATTCAGCAAAGTAAGATTTAAGAGCCAGAGGGAGTTTAACATGTTCCATACACCAGCCACAGAGACTCTGCCTTCCAGGGGCCAGACCGTGAACCTCCTGGCAGGAAGGGACCCAGAGAACATCAGGTGACCACCTCATTTCACAAATGTGGAAAGTGATACACAGAGAGGCAAGAAGCACACAACAAAGGATCAGCACCCCTCTCCAGTATCCGTGCAACCTACCTAGAGCAGGTGCACAGACTCCCAGGAAGGCTTTGATATGAAAGACCTTGAGAAATCTAATTGGCATCTCAGTGACTCGGTTTTCTCATGTGTAAAATGGGGATGATAATATAAAGTATCTTTCTCAGTGAGTTGTTGAAAACGTTCATCATACAGGAAAAACAATTAGATTTGCACAAATAGCAAATGCTCAGTAAATGTTGGTATTAGGCTTTATCCCAAAAGGTAGCATCCCTGAGGCTAAGAGCTACTAGTAGAGGAGCTTAGCTCTCCCTACTTAGAACTTCAAGACAGGGGTAGGTCCCTGGTGGCACGAGTGGTTAAGTCTCAGCACTATCAAGCTATGCCAGCCACTGCAGCACGAGTTTGATCCCCAGTCAGGGAGCTGACCCACATGGCGCAGCAGACCTCTCCTGTCTTGCCCGCTGTTCCCCACAGCAGTGTACTTCAGTAGATCCACCTACTCTTCTCCCTACTCTGTCTCTTGTGAGCCCTCTGGCCTATCCCCCAGTGCTTATACCCATAAATAAATTAAAAAAAAAATCTTAAAAAAAAACTTCAAGAAAGGACATTAACTTGTATTGCACTGAGAATCAGCCTAAGACAGAAATTGTTTCTCCTTTTTTCACAACTGTCAGTCTTAGCCCCTGGATAAATGGTCAGATTGAAAGTCTCTTAAGATTGAAAGTCTCAGAAGGCAGCCCTAGACAATTTTGTGTTGCCTAACACAGTGCTGAGTGCAAATGGTGTGCCTTAATCTAGGTCTTGCTGCCAGATTCATCTGCTGATATCCTGTGCCTTCCAGCTCATGAAGTCCAGCCCTCTTGCAAGGTGGGGTTCTAGAGAATTACTCTAGTTGAATCACCAGTTTTTGAATTTCAGTCTCAGATATGGGCCTTGTTTTGCAACTTTAACTACTGCCTCTGGAATGCCCAGATTTGTTGTTCTTTCCAATTTTTTTTTAATTTTCTGGCTTAGCACAAGCACTTTCTCATACTCCCCTCCAGTGCTTTCCAACCCAGATACAATTGGCTCAGGGAGAACTGCTGGTCCCAAATCTCAACCCCACAGAGTCTTATCCATTCCCACCCCCTGGGACACACACACATATACCCTAACCCCTTCAAGGCCCCCAAACCATGGGGTAGACATTAGTAGTTGTCATTTCCATTCATTCTCTCCCTCCATTGTTGCCTAATTTCTCTTATCTCTACTTTCTCAGGCTTTCTGTGGTTAGGGTAACTGTATGACCTAATCTTGGTCACAGGGATGGGAGTCTGCCTTCTTGGAAGATTTTCCTTTTTATTAGAAGAGAGGAATCTATGAGAAGAATCTTTCTGCTTGTCTGTCTTGTTTGCTGTATGTGAAGCTTGATGCTTGGACCTGGGATCATTATATTCCAACATGAGGGAAAGGCTATGAGAATTGCAGAGAATCATTCAGAACACTATCAACATTAAGCTGTTAAATGAACAAATTCTAAAGCCACTAGCCTCTGGATTTTTCATTATAAGAAACAATAAAATTTTCTTATATCTTAAGCTGATTTTAGTCAGGAGTTCTGTTACTTGCAGACAAAAGCATCCCAAAACTTTATGAGATAAACATCAGTGTGCCTATGACAATCCAGAAAATTGAAGAATTGTAGAATGAGGGGGGAAATTTAAAAGTCACCCGTGCATGTCTGATCCATAGAACAATGGAATAGCATTGAGGGTCCATAAATAAACCTAATATTTACAGTCAAATGATTTTCAAAAAGGGTGCTGAGACAGTTCAATGGGAAAATAATAGTCTTTTTACTAAATGATGCTGGGATAACTAGATATCCACTTGCAAAGTATGAATTAGAGACCTACTTCATAACATATACAAAAATTAGCTCAAGTGTACCGAAGACCAAAACTACTGAACTCTTAAATGAAAGCAGAGTCATAAATTTTCATGATGTTGGTTTAGGCAATGGTATCTCAGATATGGTTCCAAAAGCAAAAAAGAAAAAAAAAGTAAATTGGACAACTTCAAAATTACAAACTTTTGTTCTTCAAAGGACACCATCAAGAAAATGAAAAGATAACTCATAGAATGAAGAAAAATTATGTAAATCATATATCTGATAAGTTACTTGTGCCCAGAATATATAAACCCTTATAAGTCAATAATTAAAAAGACAAAGGGGCCTCCCTAGTGGCGCAGCGGTTAAGCGCTGCACTGTGGAGCTGTCAGCAGCGGCGACGTGAGTTCCATGCCCAGCCAGGGAGACTCCCACATGGCGCGACAGACCTCTCCTGCCTCACCCACTGCTCCCCTCAGCAGTGTGTTTCCATCGATCTGCCTGTTCTGCTCCCCACTCTGTCTCTGGTGAACCCTCTCACCGCCTCATGCATCTGGCTTGTGTCCCAGCTTGTATGTATAAATAAAATAAATCTGAAAAAAAAAAGTTAAAAAAAAAGAAGACAAAGAACCCAATTAAAAACTGGACAAAGGACATAGATAAACATTTATATATACATATATATATTTAAAGAACTATATATAAATGCTGACGAAAATATGGCTAACATCATTATTCATTACAGAGATATAAATCAAAATCACAATGAAATATCACTTTACACTCACTAGGACAATTTTAATTAAAAGAAGAATAAGTGTTGAGAAGATGTGGAGAACTTGTACCCCTTACTAAGTGCTGGTAGGAATGTAAAATGATGCAGTCACTTCGGAAAATAAACTGGTAATTCCCCAGAGATTGATATAGGATTCTCTGCTCAGAAGGAATTAAAACATGTGCCCAGACAAAACCTGAACATAATTACTCATTACATAACATGAATTCATTATCTATAAGGGCCAAAAAAGTGGAAACAACCTGAATGTTCAGAGGTGATATATAAAATGTAGTGTATTCTTACTGTGAAATATTATTCAACAGTAAAAAGGAAAGAAGTTTATATCCATGCTACAACTTTGAAAAATAGTATGTTAAGTGAAAGAAGCCAGTTGCAAATAGTATTATTCCATCTATACGAAATGTCCAAAATAGACGAATCTATAGAGACAGAATGTAAATTCATATTGCTGGGGCTAGGAAGAGGATGGCTGGGGAAGGGAGCATGACCGTTAACAGGCAGGAAGTTCGTTTGGAGGTGATGCAAATGTTATAAAACTGATCATGGTGATGGTTGCACAGCTCTGTGGATCTATTTTAAAATCATTGAATTGTACACTTTAAATTGTGACCTCTAAAGTACATCAACTACATTTCAATAGAGCTATTTATAAAACAAGTCATACATGCCCCACACCCAAACTTGTTCAAGCTCTTCCCTGATGGGGTAACCAGAAACTGGACTCAGTTAGGAACTGAGGATACGAGAATGATTTTCAAATACCAAATCTAACAAGTGGAATGAGAATTGGAACTTGATCTGAAACAGAACCTCTACAACTTCAAAATAAGCAAGCAGCAGCTTCAGGAGTCAGGGTTGGAGACATTCCTGAAGACAAAGATATTAATCAACCCACTCTGCTCCAGCATCCATGGAAAACATGGCTACTTAACATGGCATTCTGTTGTACTGAGCCCAGACAAGCAGAATAATGCTTCACAGCTAGAATTTAGACAACCACTACCAGTCCATGGGAACTAGCACATTCTTGACCTAGAACAATAGTACCAAGGGGGGATTTTGTAAAATATTTGAAGCCACATTCATGGGCAGAAAGGAAATCATGAGGACTTTGGGATAATCCATTTCAGCCTCTGAGATGATGCTAGAATTCTTCTAAGACTAGATTTCCCTACTAGGGTATTTCACTACTACTCCTTGTAGTTCATTTCATCTTTGAAAGAAAATACTGATTTAAAAGTTATTCTGCTATGCTTCTCCCCCCATTCTCTCCTAATCCTATTTAATCACTTGGAACCAAATGGATTTATTCATTCAACAAGTATCTATAGCACATCTGTATCATATCTCTATCCTTATCTCTGCTTATCATGAACCAGGTAGCAGGCTTAAAGGGAGCTGATAGGGAGAAGGTCAACGTATATTAATTACCCCTTAGTGTAGGGTCAGCAAAAAGACAAAACTTGAAACTGACCATAGATCTGAGGCATACAGTAGGAGAGGGGAGCAGAGGGGTCAAAATGTTGGCAGGAAGAGCACAGGGGACTGCAGTGATGGGTCACAGGTGCTGCATGGTGGGAGAACTTCAGGAACTCCACCTGAAGGGAGAAATCAAACATTGTATAAAAATGAATGATTATGTAAGAAAATGAATAAATAAATGTATTTAAAAGTTTAAAAAATAATAATTAACCTTTAATGTGAATTGCTTCAATTAATTGTTTTTCTGCTGGTAGCAGGTTGAAATCTCTTTCTGAGAGTGGTTTCAAGAGTGGGAGTGGACAGCATGAATGCATGAGATGTCTGAGGACCATCAAAGTTTAAAGTCATCTAACTCATCTGAACCCTTAAATATCAATAACAAAACTGAAAGTGCCATAGACATTTGAGCAAAGTGCACAAGAATAAGGCTACTGGAAGAAAAACAAATGGAAAGAATTCTGTCTTGTAAACAATGAAATGTAAAACAAAGCAATGAAATTCTGTTTTTCATCCATCATATTAGTAATTCATATAAAGTATAATATTCAATGGTGGTAAGGTAGACACAAATATATACTTCTTGTTGGATTACAACTGGTACATTTGGAGAATACAATTGAATAATATACTCTTTAGTTTATTCATTCCACTCTTGTGCTTAGAACACAGTCTCAGAAGGTGTTTCTGATATAAAGGTGTACATCAAAAGTGTTTTTGTACAAGCAAAAATGAATGATTTCATGGTCCACAAAGGGAAATGGTTACATAAATTGTAATAATCCTTATGCTAGAATCAGTTTTAAAATAGTTGAATGGCATGGGGAAATGCTAACACTATAAAGTCACTCTTAAAAATGTGGGCCCAACTTCAAGGTGTAGTTAGTTTCTAGTTCTATAAAGTCTTCACCAATTCCTAGGAAAGCTGGCTGGAAAGAAAGGTCACTAAGTGCTGTCAAAGCAGTTCTTAGGCAGTAAGGTAACTAGTGATGTAGCTTTCCTTTTTCATTTTTTTCTAGAAATTTTTCAAATTTTCTCAAATGATCATGTGTTGTCTTTTTTCTTTTTTGGGGGGGGGAGAAAAAAGGAAACAGTATTATTATAATAAATGAAAAAGAAAGCGGTTAAATATCTTTATTCAGGGCCTCCCTGGTGGCGCAGCGGTTGAGCGCTGCGCTGTGGAGCTGTCGGCAGCGGCGACGCGAGTTCGACGCCCGGCCAGGGAGAGTCCCACATGGTGGGGCAGACCTCTCCTGCCTTGCCCGCTGCTCCCCTCAGCAGTGTATTTCTGATCTGCCTGTTCTGCTACCCACTCTGTCTCTGGTGAACCCTCTCGCCGCCCCACGCCTCTGGCCTGTACCCCAGCTTGTATGTAAAAATAAAAAAAAATATATATATCTTTATTCACCAGGGCTGCTTCTATTACCAGTTGAATCTGCAGAGGTTTCATTCATAAAATAAGAACAATTGTCCCTGAACTGCTTCACAAAATTGTTATGAAGATTAAATAAAAGCATGTGACAGGCTTTGTAAATTGTAAAGCTCTGTGCAAATGTTAGCTGTTGTTAACATTACAACAAAATTAGCTCCAATGATCTGAGAGAATAGAAAAGAAATCCCTAATAGGATACCTCAGGTTTTGACGCAGAAACTAGGAAGACATCAGCATGAGCTAAGAACAGAAAGAAGAAAAAGGGCCACAGGAATTCTGAAGAACGTTCACTGGCATTTCTCAGGAAGCCCAGGGAAAATGTTTAACATAAAACCAAAACAAACAAACAAACAAAAAACAAACAACAATAATAACAACAAAAAAAAAAAAAGGAAAAAAGAAAAACCTTCCAAAGCAACCAAATGGTAGCATTGCTACAAACTGAGAAATATTTAAGTCAAGAGAATGGAGTCTTCATTCACGGTGGCAGGTAGGTGAATCAGAATTCATATAAGTCAAAATACATTGGAAAAGCTTATTGCGGGATCTGACTTGACCCCCAAAGCAAAATAAGCACCCCAAAGGAGAAAACTAGCAAGAGGGAAAGTATACTTAATGATCACAGGGCAGGGCTGGACTCAGAAATGACAGATTCCAGCAAAAGCACTAGAATTCTTCTCCCTGCAAAGGAAAATGCTGTGGCCTGCGGGCCTTGTCACTCCCTCCTTTTTGAAACTCTCTCCTGTTCTAGTTTCTCAGACCTTCACATGTCCTGCTTGCCTGCAGCCCATTCTCAGACTTCCCTGTTCTTCCTCTCTTTCATACCATGCCTGCTCCAAGGGTCTTTTGTTTCTCCCTACTCTTTACTATGCCTACTTCCCCTTTGTTCCCAGCAAGACTGACAAATTTTCATCTCCACGGGCATCCTTTCCTCAACTCCCCACCATCTCTCCAACTGCCTGCTGGACATGCTTCCTTAGATGCCCTACTGCCACTTTAAATTAAGCTTGCCTAAAACCAAGTGCATCTTCTTAAAAACCAAACCCCAAAAAAAAACTGGTTCAATGGAGCTTCACCTGTTCTCCCTGATCATCATTCTTCTGGAAACATTGGCTTCTTCTTGTGTCTCTTCCTCTTTTCCTAAATCAAACTAATCATGCCCCAAAATCTACTGATACATCCTTTTATGCTTGTCTGATGTGAACCCTTTACCCTGCCTGGCCCACTCTGTCCAGATCTTTATTTGCTACTGCAGCAGCCCCTGACTGCCCTGCCCTCTCAATATCTTCTCTCTCCAGCCCCTTCTAAATGTCTCTGTCAAAGGAAACTTCCCAAGATGATGCTTTCTCCTGATTCAATTTCCCAACCAAGAATTTCAATGACATTTTATACCTATTAGATAAAGAGCAAATTCTTTGCCTACCATTCAAAGCTTAGGGCTGGATGAAAGACTTAGTCAATTCCACTTGGAGGACTAGGCCAAGATGGTAGTAGCCAAGATTAGATTTCAAGCATAAAGTCTTAGGGTTACCAGTTGTCAAGAGCTGATGAGTATGGACAGGGTTGTTAGAGATCCAAAAAAAAAAAAAAGGTTAAATCGGGGAAAGAATGTAATTGTTAATATCTAAGTACCAGACCAACATCCTAAAGTGAATCCAGGCAATGGAATCATCCTAAAGATGGGAAAGAGTACAGTGGTCAGATCAGGAGAGTGGGCTCCCCAAACAAGGACCAGGTGGTCAGAAGATGGAGTTGAAGCCAAAGAGATCAGAAGTATGCATATTTCAGAGCCCCCATGAGGTTGATATAGGGCAATATGGCACATCTGAAGCCAACCTTCCTGGGCATCTACTCCCCAAACCGTGCTAGTTTTTCTCCATGTACATTGAGGCAAGCTGCGGCTTCTGACAAAGGCAGGAGTGCAGCATCCAGAAAATTTACCAAAATGAGTTATTTCTCCTCTGCATGGGCCCACCACTCCACACCACTACCCATCAAAATAGCTATAAATCCTACCCCGCCCCCCAACCTTTCCATCTTTTCCCCAGCTTAGAATTTACCTGACCCAATAATGCCCTATTTTCATTCAACCTTCCTTGCATAACTCAAGTCTCGTACCCACCTGCAGTTCACAAGGAATTTTCTTCCTTCTGCATTCCATGTAAAAAAGATACTGGGGGCATAAGGGATTTACTGGATCTAAATCTGTATTACTACTTTGGCATTGAAGCTGCCTTAGGTTGGCAGTAACATTTTCATGTATGGTTTGAGACAGATGCTATTGGCTGGCTAACCCAACACCCATTTCCAAATTTGCCTACCTTCATCAAAGAGTTTACAAGGTCAAAACATTCATGTTTCCAGTCTTTTACTTAGGGTAGCCATGTGACACAACTGTAGCTAATACTAGAGTCATGTGTGTGTATGTTGGGGGGGCGGAGGAGGAGACTAAAGGGTAAGGGAATGGTTCTGAAAAGCACTTTTCTCAATAAAAGTGATAGTTGGTGCCCTACCCTTACTTTTTGTTCCTGCCTCAAATATGGGCATGATGCTTGAAGCGGCAACAGCCAGTCGGTGATCATAAGGTAACAAGTGTGAGAATGAAAGGTGCTAAAATGGAGGATCTACAGGGTCTCGTCCTTAAGGGAATTGTTGAGCAGTGAAACCAACATCAGCACTCACCCTCAGACTACTTATTATAAAAAAATAAAACAAGTTTTATACTTGTTTCACTCAGTTTTAGTTAGTTTTTCTGTTACTTTCAGCAGAAAACATCCCTAGCTCAGTCATCTCCCTTACATGACTGTGAGCGTTTTGATGACAGGAACTGCCTCTTCTATTCCTTTGCTCTCTCCACCACCAAATGTAGGGGCTAGTCTATAAGCAACCTTACTAACCATCTTCTAGCAAATGGGTAAGTATAGGAAAGAGTTTTCTATCCCTCAAAGTGTGTGGTGAAGGAGACAAGACATGGGTATTATATGAAATTGTAGAAAATAAATAAGATGTTCTAGACCTAATTGAAAAATCAAATATAAATAAATCTGGCCAACCAGACGGCTTCCACCCAAGTGCTCTGAAGGGTGAAATTACAGAATTAGCCAAAATATGTGACCTGTAATTATAAAAGGCCCTGGGTCCCATAAGTCTGTGTGATGACCAAAGTCCCTCCCACCTAAAAAACCACCTGTGGAGGAACCTGGGAACCAGAACAGTGGGCCTGACTTCTGTTCCAAACGTGTTGATAGATAGAATCTGTTAGAGATCACACAATACCTAAAGACACAAACTTGGTGAAAAGTTGGCATGGCCCTTCCTAAAGGAGACCCAGAAAAAGTTAACCTGAAAATTTCCTTGTAAAGGGGGGGGGGGGGCAGATGGTGAGGCATTATGAGAGGGAGTAGGAGGGGACCAGTGGACTGGACACATTTAAAATTTAAGAAAGTCTGTGGTGTGGTTTGAAAGCACAGCTTCATTAGCATTCCTCTGCTCTGGAATTGGTGAGTCTTTGAGCTCCAATCTGGAAATAGAGAATAGGATTAAACAGGCACACATCTTGATGATAGGGTCTCCAGAAATCACACTAAGACCAATAGAGTGAACAGTTTTATAGCTGTCTGGAGGAAGACGTAGTCATGCGGCGACTCTTCATCTACCTCTGACCCAGCACAAAGCTCAGATAATGGGGATATAGTTGCCAGATAAAATTCAGGACTGCCAATTACATCTGAAATTCAAAGTGACAACAATTACTGTGTTGATAAGTATATCCCAAATAGGCACCAAAAAAATTATCCGTCATACAATCAACCTTTGTTTTGGTGTATTAGTTTGTTGTGTTGTTGTGGTTTTTTTTCTGAAAGCTAATAATCTTAGATAAGGAGAAATGGAGGAGAAGACTTTGTGCCTCACTGAGGATCAAGTGGATCAACACATATAAGAAGCCCAGGAAGTGCCAGAACATGTAGGTGTCAGTTATCAGCATGTGCAGAGGTGAGCCAGACGGCCACACATGGCCTCAGCCTCCACCTAGTGGCTTCCCAAAGACAAGTTGCCCCAAATGCTTTGTCACTCAGTGAGTGCCTTGCTGTTTGGCCACACTGCACACCTCAGGGCTGACTGGCTGGGACATGGCAGGAATGTGGAGTGGTCTTTCTTGGGGCAACCTCCCTCCCCATGGATTATATTTCCTGGTCACCAGCACCCCAACTCCCTCCCCTCTGTCCCTACTAGGAGCAGCCAACATCTTCTCAACATCAGCAGTCACTTCTGTATCTCCAAGCTCAGTGGCTCACAGCTTACTGGGGAATAAAACCGGGCTCCAGAATCAGCAGCCTCTGTGCTATGCTCTGCGGGGGCTACACGGTCAGCCCTCGCCTCCGCAGCATGGGCCCTGGCTGCCCTCGCTCTCTCCTGGCTCCAGGGCTCCTGGCTTGCTCTGATAACAGGGCAGCACATTCTTTGGTCCCTCCAGAAGCCACTTGGCTTCCCTTTCTGCCCTGGCTTGACCTTGGACAACTACAAGGTCCTTAACCTGTCCTTAGCTCCCCAGTTCACTCCTCTCCTGCCCACTGGATTCAACGAGAGTGGGCCCTTGCCTGGGGCAGTGTAGGGTCAGTATGTCTGCTGTATGGACTCCTACCTCCTTTTCTCTGCTTCCTAAGACCGTCCCCTCTGTTTTCTAGAAATGAGAATGAACATGATAGCCTGTGGGGAACACATCCAAAGTTTAAAGATAGAAGCGGTTTAGAACATCTGTGCAGGTCTGCTACCAAATAAGTAGGGGCTAAGCCCTGGAG
Organism: Scalopus aquaticus; assembly: GCA_004024925.1. Taxonomy (NCBI): domain Eukaryota; kingdom Metazoa; phylum Chordata; class Mammalia; order Eulipotyphla; family Talpidae; genus Scalopus; species Scalopus aquaticus. The sequence goes on from PVIJ01000541.1 coordinate 113,764, forward strand.
CGGCTTTAGGAGCACTCAAGTCCACAGGCAGCAGAATGAGAAACTAGGTTGGTGATTCCAGAGGGAACATTTAAGAGAAAAGTCCAATTTTTTTTAAAGATTTATTTTTTATTTATACATACAAGTTGGGGTACAGGCCAGAGGTGTGGGGCGGCGAGAGGGTTCACCAGAGACAGAGTGGGGAGCAGAACAGGCAGATCAGAAATACACTGCTGAGGGGAGCAGTGGGCAAGGCAGGAGAGGTCTGCCGCGCCATGTGGGATTCTCCCCGGCCGGGAGTCGAACTCGTGTCGCCGCTGCCGACAGCTCCACAGCGCAGTGCTTAACCGCTGCGCCACCAGGGAGGCCCTAAAAGTCCAATTTTAAGAGCGTGACGGTGAGAAATTGGAACCTTCAATCATGAACAGTCCTAGTGAGAATGTAAAATGATAATGCCACTGTGGAAAATAATTTAGTGGTTCCTCAATAAGTTAAATATAGAATTACCAAATGACCCAGCAATTCCACTCCCAGGTATATGCCCAAAGGAATTAAAAACTTTCAAACAAAAACTTGTTCATGGTTGTTAATAGCAGCTCTATTCACAATAATCAAAACAAAAACTACTCAAACGTAACTGATGAAAGGATAACCGAAGTGTGTCTATCTATACAATGGAATATCATTTGGTCATAAAAAGAACTGTACGGACTGAAGTGCTGACACAAGCTACAGTGTGCCTAGGCCTTGAGAAAGTTATGCTCAGGGAAAGAAGCCAGATACAAAAAGTGACATATTGTTTGATTACACTTATATAAAATGTCCGGAATAGGCAAACCTATAGAGACAGAAAGAAGATGAGTAACTGCTAAGGGTTAGTGAGATGAGGAAGCTGGTGGATAGCATCTAAGAGATATGAGGTCTCCTTTGGAGGTAATGGAATGCTCTAAAATTGATTATGTGTTAATGCACAACTCTATGAACACATGGCAGTCCTCAATAGAGTTGTTTCATTCAACATCATTGTGTTATAACATTGACAAGAAGGAAAAAAATCAATTCCTGGTCATGGCCACTTTTGATGTGAAGTTTGCACATTCTCCCCCATGTCTGCACGCATGCACTTTCTCCAGGCACCCAGGTTTCCTCCCACATCCCAAAGATGTGCTGTGAGGTTCACTGTTATTTTCCATCGTCTCAGTCCGAGTGAGTGTGGGTGTGTATGTGAAGCACCCCAGATGGAACAGGGTGCCCCGAGCTGCCAGGATAGACTTAAGTCACAAGTGACCCTGAACTGGGATAGTGGGTTGAAAAATGAATGAGAGAATGAGTCCAAATGATTGCTGAATATTGAAACTTTCCAAGAACCTAGGGAGGTTGTACTGCAATAAAAAGACATTTACTTGTACATTGAAATGGTGAATTATATGGTGAGTGAATTATATCTCAATAAAGCTATTTTTTTAAGTTGGCACATAGGTCAAGTGGACTTCAATTCTATGAGACCAGGATAAGGGAAAGAATCAAAAAGTAATTCACCAAAAAAGAAGTGAATATATTTATTGTCCTCACCCCAGTGCCTTTGGAAAGCCCCAAAGGTGGATTTTTCTGTCTCCATTGCTAAATTATCTTCCTGTCTCAGCCCCTCAGTACTACCTGTGCACCTCACACAAATCTCCACTTACCCTTTCTAGGATCAGAATATAATTGTTGGCTGAGCTGGCTGCTTCCCTCCTGAATGCAGGATCTCAGAGCACAGAAACCAGTCGTTGTTGGGTTTGGTGTCCCCAGCACCTGGCTCCTGGTTGGTGCTCAATAAAGAAGGGCTGAATTAGCATAATTCTCTAAGTCCTGGTCTCCTGTATCTAAAGGTCTTACTACCTCACAAGAAACTGGAAACACTAATTGCCTTGGGCAGAAGAACCAGGTGGTTGGGGAGACAGATGGGAGAGGCTTTTTGCCCATCCTGAGGAACTTGAGTCTGATACATGCAAATCCATGGCCTTTTGCCATAGATTAATGTCATTTTAATTGTCTTAAAATGCATTAGAAAGACAGAGAATTCATGCATTTGACAGGAGTGGAAAATGACAGAGGTCTCAAAAGAGTAGATGTAGACAGCTAACCTCTTCATTAGAGGTTCAGGGGAGAGGGACATTAAGACACTAGGAGACAACAGAGCGTCACGGCCGTGACTCTAAAGAGGCAGCCATGTGTCTTCATTCACTCTTGGTTGTGACACAGGGTCTTCCTGGGCACTGCCAGCCTCCACGCTCTGCCCACCATCAGTCCCGGCATCACACCAATGCTCCGGTATTGTGCGGTATTCACTTCCTCCCCAGGAGACCCACCTGTCTGCTTGAGAATCCCAACAGGGCTGCAGTGACCAAAATCCAGGAGAGAAGCCCTCATCGCTGGGCATTTCATTGACTTATCAGGTGAGAATATGAGGCTCAGCCCTCGTCACCCAGGGAGAAGATGCATGGGGACCCTGGAATGGAGGCAAAACTCCCTCCATCCTCCCCACTTCTCCAGGGATTCATCCCTCTCGTGCACCCCCTCCCACACAAGGTGTCTGGACCCTCAGGATGTACCTTCTTGCATTTTGGCAGTGACACCCTAGAACAGTGAAGAAATAGAAAGCAATGAGACTCAAATGTTCCCAAAGCACAGTGCCTCCCCCCCACCGCCCCAATGAGCCAGCATCTCAATCAGGATATGCTTTGAAATGGCCTATTGATGTCTCTGCTGCCCTCGCTTCCCAGTAAGCACCCTGGAGGCAGCTTTGTATCTCCAAATCATCAAATCACCCATTGCTAGCCCACATGCAGACCTGGCACAAGGTCTGAACTCAGTCCCCACTGTTTTGCTGATGTTGAGTGAGTAAGCGCTTACCACTGCTCCAATTTATTTAATCCTGACATCAGCCTTACGAGGCAAGTGCTAGTATTCCCATTTTATAAATGAGTCACCAAGAACCTAAAGCAATTTGCTCAAGAGCCCACAGCTTTCAATGACAGAAGCAGGACTCAAACTCCATCAGTTCCAGAATCCTCTAGCTTAAACCATGAGACAATGAACGTGTGTATGTCAGGATGAGGATAGACAGCAGGTGAAGGAAGGAAAAAGAGAGAGGAAGAAAAGAAAGAATGGAGAGGAAAGGAGGAAGCAAAGCCCTGGGCCCAAGCACTTGCTCTCCCCTCTAAGAGGCAGCAGCTCTGTTTGCTCAGTGCCGAGAGATCAGAGACTGACCCAGGATACACCAACTCTCAAGAGACTGATCAGTAAGTCAGAAAAGCAGTTCATTGGTTGCACAGAGAACTCTAACTTTTGAGAAAACCAGAACTTCACGGCCACCAGTAGGTCAGTGGCCACAGGAAATGGGTTCTTCTTATCAGAAGTTTGTGTGGTGAGCAAGGGTCTAGCACCAGAGAGCAGCAGGCCCATCTTGATGGCTTATGTCGGTGAGTTAAGGTGTCCCGAAGCACCCAGCTGTCAGCCCGCCTGTCAAGCAGAGCAGATGTTTCTTTCAGCAAGGCAAGTCCCTTGCCCTGGACAGGACTGGGAAAACACCAACTAATCACTGCTCATTGGGGTCCCCGCCCTCTAAACGATGCAAAGACCACCTCCTTTAGTTAGCACGTTTGTTTCCCTGACAAGGCACATTACAATTGATTAGATTTCATAATTGATTTGGTTTCACAATCACAGTTGCTTAACTCCATTATGCATGGATTCTTCTTGCTAGTTTGCCCTCAGAGGACAAACAAGTTCTGAAAAAAGAGGAAAACACCAACTGTATCCTGACCTAGGGCAGATCATGCCTTACTCTTGGCCCATTGCTATTTTGCCCTTCACGTCAGCTGTGGCTCTCCATCCCAGGACAGGGTGGGGCGAGCATCCTCACAGAGTGATGTATGGGGCACTAACTGGAATGGGAATGACAGAATGGGGGCAGAGGGAAACTCTGCCCTGGGGGAACAGGCAAGTGCTATCTCCATGAAAGGAGTGAAATGTAATTTTAAAAAATTATGCCTCCACTTAAGTGAGTCTGATTTAATCCTGGCAATTCATGAAGGTCATTGACAAGCACCTTAGAGACTTTCTCTGGTATTGGAAAGACCCCCTTACCAGTAGCAAACTTTTCCAATATCACTGCAAAGAGCAATGGTTAAGGTTACTCAGAGCCTTCTATGTTCTAGATGCTGTGTTAAGCTCTTGCATGCATATGTTAGTTATCCATCGCTGTGTAAAAAGTTACTCCAAGATTTGGCAACTTAAACCAATACATGTTCACTGTCTCACAGCATAACTTAGCTAGGTCCTCCAGCCCTCACACAGGGCCACATGAGGTTATAGTCTCATCTCAAGACTCCACCAGAAGGACCCACTTCTAAGCTCATTCACATGGTTGCTGTCAAGATTTACTTAAGCTATCGGATTCAGTTCCTCATGGAGCTCATATGAGCTTTGGAAGCACAGTGTATTCTGATGGGTACTTCCTCAAAGAGCATCTCCTAACACAGCACTTGCTTCATCACAACAAGCAAGAAGACAAGAGAGTGGAGAAGACCAATGTGAGAAAAGAGAACAAGATGGAAGTCCCAGCCTTTTCCAATTATGAAAGTACCTTCCCATCTCTTTGCCATGTTGTTTGTTAGATTCAAGTCACAAGGTCCTACATATATACTCAAAGGGAGGGGTTACACAGACATGAATACCAGGAGACAGGGATTATTAGGAACCATGTTAGAAGCACATGATCTCCTAGATATAGGGTCAGTACCTGATCTCTTCAAGGTTGCCTTCTAAGATAGGCACTACTGTTGTTCTATTCATTTTATAGATGTGGAATCTGAAGCTCAGAGAGGTTAAGTAAGTTGTCCAAAGCCACACAGCTCATTGATGGTGGAACCAGAACTCAAACGCAAATCTGTTTTTATAATCATGTAATCAGGAGTTTAGCCTAATTGGGGAGGAATCTGGAGTCAAGTGATATTCCCATAATGGTCCTAAGATCCTACCAAAAAGAAGACCACCCATTCTGTCCTCGGGTATGGTTGGCTGCTTCTTATCTAGCATGAGACTAATCTTTACAGAACCTAAACATTTGTTGTCACAGCATCAAGATCAAGATCTGAATCTTTCCCATTGCAGGTTTTTATCCTCAGACTTGCTTCTGAGGTGGCTCATGCTCTTCCACCCAAGTAATGCAACACCTTACTCTAGCCACGTGACTACAAGAAAACTGGAAATTGTATCTGTGACTCTAGTTTTCCCGGCCTGTCATTATAGCTCGTGATTGTACATCGGTTGTTCCCCTTGACACACTGCTCCATGATATGACTCCACCAGTACCTGACTTAGCTCAATGACATCTCATAAATATTGATTGGACACTGCTATGTACTGAGCATTGAGTGATGCAGAGAAAGTCAGATGCTGTACCTATGGTGGAGAAATTTACAGACTTTCTTGAATCTAGAGCTGCACTGTTGAACGCAGTAGCTTCTGGCCACACATGGCTACTGTACTGTACTTGTAGCTAGTCTGAAATGAGATGTGCTCTTACTAGAAGGTAGCAGTGGGTTTCAAAGGCATATAAAACAAGTAAAATAGCTCATTAATGATTTTTATATTAGGGCCTCCCCAGTGGCGCAAGGGGTTAAGTCTCAGCACTATGAAGCTATCCACAGTCACTGAAGCACAAGTTTGGTCACTGGACAGGGAGCTGATCCACATGGTGTAGCAGACCTCTCCTGTCTTGCCCGCTGCTCCCCTCAATGGTGTATTTCAGTAGATCCCCCTGTTCTGCTCCCCACTCTGTCTCTGGTGAATCCTCTCATCACCCCACACCTCTGGCCTACACCCCAGCTCTTGTATGCATAAATAAATAAATCTTTAAAAAATGAAATAAATTTTATATTAAATGCCAAAAGATATTATCTTGGGTAGACTGAGTTAAATAAAATAAACATTTAAAATTAATTTCCTTTTACTTTTTAATGCAGCTATAAGAAAATCAGAAATTGTATCTGTGACTCATGTTATGTTTCTGTTGGCTGTGCTGGTCTAGAGGCAAACAGCTACCACTGGCTGAGGGCTGGCTCTGCGCCAAGCCCTGTGCTCTATGTGTGCTCCACACTAGACACAAGTCTTTCACATAATTCTCAGAAAAAAAACTCATGCAGTGGATATCATTACCCCCCATTTGCAGCTAAGATGGTGACTCACAGGGCTGAAGCAGCATACCCAGAAGCCACACAGCAAAGCAGATGAGCAAAGTACACCAAGGAGATGAAACTGCATTATGCAGTGCAGGGATGGGTGCTGCAACGGAAGAACAGGACCGGTGGGGGCGCCCAAGAGAAAGCACCCGCTCTACCTGGGAAGGCTCAGCCTTCCAGATGGAGATGAGGCTTAGGCTGAGAAAGCCTGGAATAAAGACATCCACCAGGCCAGCAAGCAGAAAGGGTTTTCCGAGCAGAGGAAGAACAGGTGTGAAGTCGCAAAGCGTGAAACCGCAGTGTGCTGGGGAATGGCACGGGATGAATGGCTTGAATTCAGGAAGAACGCGGAGGGAGGTAAGTCAGATGAGATAAGCGGAACATTGCACGAGAAGCCTGCTGGCTGTGCTCGGGAGTTTGGACTTCAGTCTGTGGGTCCGTAGTCTCAACTCTGGCCATACGCTGGAATCGCCAAGAGCCTTTTGAAAAACCGATGCCCAGGTGCCGCCCCAGAGCAGTGAAATCAAAGAATCAAAGAACTTGGGGGTGCAGTGGCAGGATCCCAATGGTTGCTAACACGCCTTCAAGGGACTGGAATATGTAGCTGAGACTAAGCCCCTCTCCACAGTATTTAGAATCTGTGGGAGAACGTTAACAGATGAAGTTAAATGAACCCATCTGATATTTGTCTTTTTCCTTCTGACTTATTTCAGGCCAGCATAATCCCTTTGTCTCTATATGCAGAATATAGAGAAACGAAACAAAAGGTCAGGAAAAAGACAAAACTTGCAAGCTGACCATGGAGTTGAGTAATATGGCAGGAGAGAGGAAGAGAGAAGGGTCAAAACAGGGGTGGAAAGAGCACAGGGGACTGTGGTGATGAGTCACGGGCGCTGTGGTGATGGGGCAACTATGGAGACCACACCTGAGAGGAGAAACCAATTACTGTACGAAAATGAACAACCGATGTAAGAAAATTTAAAAAGTAAATTTTTTTTAAAAATAGAGAAATGCAGTCAGATGACTACAGGTCTGTCTTAGGAAGATCTTCTGCAGCAAAAATGGCACATTGGACATGAGACTGGAGGCAGGGGTGACAGGCAGGGCTCTCCTGAAGTATTCCAGGTCCAGGTAGCTAATGCCTGAAGCATGTAGGTGACTGCCATGAGTGGGCATGGGGGTTGAGGAGTGATGTGCCCCCCAAAGAGAGCCACTGCATTGGTTATGGCAGCCTTCAACTGCCACCTCTTAATCATACAACATCTCACCCTCCAGGTGTCTCCAGCTCATCAGATTCTGCTTGCAACTCTTCTATTCCTTCAGACCCTGCTCCTCCAGATTTTCCTAGTTCTCCTCACGGCTTCCTAGAAACCCCACAAACCTAGAGTCCATCATCAACTCCCCTCTCTCCTTCATTCACAGCCAGTACCCGAAACATCTGTAAGTCTAGAAGGAGAGTTTAGTTAAGTGATTTTTGGTTGCTTCTTAACCCCTACCATGCCTCGCCCTGGAATCAAGGTTCTCCACAACCAGCTTCCAGTTAACTCTTCTCTGCTACCTCCGTGCAGTCTATACTCTCCTTGTTTCCTGCACTGTGTGGTTTTCTCCACCCCATCTGTGTTTTTGCCCCTCTGTACTTTTTCCCTTGTCCTTCACTGGACCTGGAAGAAACTCTTCCATCCCACTCTACTCCTGGGGATGTCCTCGCTCTCCCTCCAACCCATCTGAAATGATATGACTTTGGTGGCATTCTATAGGATGCCATCCCAGTTGGACAGGCCAAAGGCCTCCTTTCAGCCCTTAGGGACTATGAACTTCTCTTATGGTTCTCATCTTTCTGGGATTGTTACAGTCCTCCCAGGCTTGTCTCATCCCTTCTATAGAAGCAAAGCTCACAAAAGCAGGGACTACATAACACTCCCTTTTTCTCTCTTTCAGACCCAAGTGCTGCTACTAGCTCTGTAATGAGCATGAAGGTCTTCCCACTAAATGCATCTGAACCTCATAGTTGCTTTTCTCTGACTAAGGCAAATGAGCCAGGCCTGCTGTGAACCCCATCACCACCAAGCTGTTCTATCTTGCTGCTACCTTACCTTCCAGAAGAGGGATGAGGCCTTTATGTCCCTGGAACCTATGTCATGTTTTGAGTCAGCCAAAGGGTAAATATATAACATACAACTCTACAGGGAAAATATGTTGTCATTGGATATACAAAATCCTATAGTGCTTTGCAGAGTTTCCAAAACAGTGTGCTGAGAATAGATTTCAATTATTTTTGCCTAGATACTCCAGCCACTGGGTATCTGGTAGGCCTGGATTGGGCTGCCACCCTTGACCCCACTGGGCTGTACAAATGTCATTTTCTATGTAGTCAGGAGAAGAAAAGTGCTGAAATGCCCTTACCTAGGGTTGTCAAGTTCCTAGACCCCTAGGGTCTAATGTCTTGAAATTTAACCCTACAAAGACTTTGACTGTCATGGTGATGAGTTCCAAATAAAGGGATTTGTAAAAATGGAGATGGGACTGGGCTGTTGAAAATGGTGATGGATTGCAACAAAAATGGGATGGATTAGAAGGAATGAAAATGGTGCAGGTCTAGCAGGAACTGTGGCAAGAACAGGAGGTGACAGGCTAGGGAGACAACAATGGGACTGGCATGAGCTGGAAATGTGGTAGGGCTATCAGACCCCTTCCCAAAAACCCAGCTGGCTTCTTTTATGTCTCCTTACCGCCATTCGCCCAGCATCCTAACTGATGACCCAGCCCACATGAGCCATGTTCCTGGCCAAGGTCCAAACAACACAACCACATCAGCCCTGTCTCATTGATCCACTCTGCAATAGCCCATCTATCTTGAAGATTAAATGTTCATGACCTACTCTCTATTTTTTGCTTTATTCCTCAGTACTAAATGTGACTTCAGGATCACCCACTCCCACACACATTTTTCATGATTGCATTTTCTCTTTTTTCTTAACATCTGTGTTTTTTTTTTTCACAATGTAGAATGTCTCCCCTTCGGTGTAGTCACCACAGTTTTCTCACCACCAAAGCTCCCATAGTTCTCCACCATATTCTTTTGTATTATAGTCTCCCACACCCCTGTTTTCTACTCTCCCCCTTTCCCTCCCCCTCCCACTCCCCTCTTGAATGTCTCAGATCTATGGTCTGCTTTCAAGGTCAGTCTTACAGGTTGTCTGATCGTTCATTTGGTTTCCCTAGATTCCACATATAAATGAAACTATAGGGTATTTACCTTACTCCTTCTGGATCACTTAGAATAATCCCTTCCAGTTCCATTCGTGTTGCCACAAATGGCATAAATTTATCTTTTTGATGGCTGAGTAGTATTCCATTGTGTATAAATACCACACTTTTTGATCCACTCATCTGTTTGGGGGCATTTAGGAGGAGTATGGAGATTCCTCAAAAGGTTAAAAATGAATCTACCATATACCCTAGCAATTCTACTCTTAGGTATCTATTCAAAGAGCACAAAAACACTAATTTGAAAGGAAACATGTACTCCTATGTTTATAACAGCACCAATTACAATATCTAAGATATGGGAACACACACACTTTTTGACATCCAATATCCTGATGATATGCCTATTCTGAGTTTGTCCTCTCTCTCTCTCTCTCTCTCTTAGCCTTCCTGGGGCTATAACCAGACACATGACTGTTTTTGCCAGTTCCTTTTTTGTTCCTGTTACTTTACTGTGGGGCCCTTCTGTCCTCCCACCTCTATCTATCAGCAGCTCAATGTCCTTTCCAATTTAAGCCAAAATCAGACTCCTTCTCCCTTGCTTTGCTTTTCCACCTCCTGTGGCCTCTCTTGTCATTTATTATTTAACTCAATCACCCTATTATATATGCAGAAGAACCATTTCTGAATATGGCTGGTATGGAAAAAAATAGGATCCAAACTAGAAGCAAACTCACCTCCTCTCAACCTGCCTCCCAACTCCATTGTCATTCTGCTCCAGTCCTGGGCCAAGGCCCAGAGGGGCCAGCCAGCAGGCATGGATCTGGCCAATGCACACTCAAGCCCAATTAACAACTCAGGTTAGATATAACAAAAAATTTCCAGACCACTACTTATAGACATCCTCTATGTTACATAAGAAATGTCTTCCTGAAGGCAGATGTTTTGATTGGAATTACATATGGAATTCCAAATGTCCTAAGTTGCATGGAAAGTACACCTGGTTCAAGGATCCAGGTTCTATTATTCAGTCACTGTCTGCACAAACTTTCTCTTGGAATTTTGCTCTCTAAGAGATTTTAGAATCTCAGGAACTTAGTTTCCTTGTCTATAAGACAAGTTCCTTGTCTATCAAGTTTCCATCAGTATGAAAATTCTGAAAGTCATATTTGGGTAAATGATCCACATGATTTGTTAGCGATCCATTCTTATAACTAAAATTCAGTTCACTACTACTCAATGGGTAATACAGAACACTTGCTATGCTATTGCTCCTCATTCAATGGGACTTTAGTTCAATCTGGTGAGCTCCTCACTGTGTAGATGGAGTGGTCAGAACCCAGACAGAAGCAGCTAACCCACAGTCCCACCAATAGTAAGGGCAGTCAGACTAGAATCCAGGATTCTTGGCTCCTTGCGTAATGCTTTGAGCATGCTTTGATCTTCCTTCCATCGAGAGGTGGATCTACACCCTCATTCTTCATCTGTGTGGGCCTTTGACTGTTTCCACCAACAGAGTATCTAGAAATAATGCTGCAGGATTTCCAGGGCACCTATACTTGCTCTAAGAACACTGAGCCTCCATGTAATAAGTCCACCCATCCTGAGAGGTCACAAATGGACAATCTGACAACAGTCTCAGGCAACCCCATGGTGAGGCAGTCCAGCCCAGCAGCCAGACAAATGAGTAAAGAAACTACCTTGGAAGTAGCCTCCAACCTCCAGCAATTGAAGGTGACCCCAGCCACTTGAGTCCTCCCCCAGGGCCCTAGACACATGGAGCAAAGAAGAGCCATCCCCAAGTCCTTTCCTAAGTCCTGACCCACAACATCTAAGAGCACAATAAAGTGCTAACTGTTCTGCTGGTAGCTTTGGCTGTTTGTTTGTTTGCTTGTTTGGGTTTTGTTGTTGTTACTTTTTTTTAACATAGCCAGAGATAGGCTGAAGAATTAGTATACTCTCTCAGTAGGTAATAGCTCAGGCTCCCTGCCCATGAGTGACCAAGGAAATTATGCCTCACAGCATACATGGTGCAGTTAGAGAAAGGTAACTCCTGCCCACTCACACCCTGGGCCCCATTCTGCCTCCAGCGCAGTCATTCACAGGCTTCCAGCACCCTCCCCAGGCTGTATTCTCTTCTCTCCTCCCCAAGCCCTTTGAGTATATCATGATGTCAGTCTCATCACACTGCATTGGAGCTGACTGATATACATCTGTCCTCCCTGGGTTGTCAGCTCTGCAGGGGCACAAAGCTGTGTTGTGTGCATTTCCCGAGGTCAGTGCCTAGCACAAAGTGGGCACAAAATAAATATGTGTGAGATGGACCCTGCTAGCACCACATAATCATCAGTTTGCCCCCACCCCCATCCCGCTAACAAGAGAGGGCTCTGACACCCTTCCTTGCCCTCCTCTAGGTTGGGCGTGCTGGTTTCCTCTCCAGACAGCCTCCATCTGCTTCACATCTGCCCAAGAGCAGGAAATGGGGAGGCCCAGTGCTGCAGTGGGGACAAAGAAAGCCAGAGAGAGCTGAGCCTGCTGGCGAGTCGTGAACTGTTGTGCCTCTTCAAGGAGGCCTTCCTCCAAGAAAACAGGATGTGATATTTCTGTCCCTAAATGTTTTAGGTTTAAAAATGTATATAATTAGATTACATAAATCTACTAACCAGGAAAATCAAAACAGGACAACCTATGAAAGAGTTAAAAACAATCAGCCTGTTTCCAGTTAGCGCAACTCCTTTGTGCCCCACACTACCAAGGTAAGTGCTGGGTTGTTCCCCTTAATACTAAAAATGTTTCTACTTGGTCAAGAACCACCACTCAGAACAAAGCATAATTGCTTCTTTCTCACACATTTCTTCATTTTAAGGAGTTAACTCAAAAGGGCTTCTAAGGTCAAATAATGTACATCCCCTCTAGTTCCCTAGCAACCAACTATTGGCCAGAACATCTAGGACATGGGGACCTCTAGAAACAAAGGAAAAGTTAATCGCTATCTAAAACTTTACATACTTTGTTGAGGTAATCATCAAACATGGATACTGTCTTAAAAATGTCTTGTTTCTGCAATAACTATGTAATTATATGATTTTGTGCTTGCTTGACAATTTCTATGATATATGAATCCTGCTTCTGACAATAAAGGCAGAGCAGCCTGAGCACTCTCTGGTGTTTGTGCTGTCATTCATTTGTAACACACCGACGCCTTCTCCACCACCCTCGGAACCAACAATAACTTTGCCCGGAGCTGGCCTCCGACAGTGAACCTTTCCAGAGAGCCCAATGTGTGTTTTGTTTTTTGTTGTTCCCTGTATGAATATACGTGTCCTGAAACTCTGGTTAATTTTCTTGTTCAAACATCGGTTTAAAATTGTTGGCTCTGGGACAGCTACTGTCCTTCAGCAGGTTCTGCTATAAACTTTGCAACTCTGAGGTCTGACTCAGCACTGGGGAGCTGGAAAACTTCCTGGTTGCTAAGAGACCAGAGAGCAAATTACGGCTCACAAAAGACCTAGCTAAGGACAGTTAAGGAAAAAAAAAAAGCAAACAAAAAACTAAAACTAGGGAAGAAATAAATGGGCCTCCTCAAAATCAAAATAAGGTAAGCTGACTAGGAAAATATCTGATTGGAAAAGCTATCCTTCATGCTGACATGTGATGATGTCCTCAAGCTACCTACTCTATCTTTGCGTGGTGTCACTTGAAAGAAACAGCAGGGGAGTCCTTTCCCAATCCTGAAATTCTAAATCCACATGAGTCAGGGGGAAAAACAAACTGTTCCAGTTGATAAGGAGGGGAAAAAAACACATAAAATAACAATAGGTCTTTCCCGAGTTCTCGCCCAGGATGGTGAATGGACGTCCAAGTGGCTGTGGTCCAGGAGCACCCAGGCCAGTCAGCAAAAACCTCCCCCAGGGAAAGGTTTCTGATCACAGCTTCTGAGGGCCCCAAAGCCAAAGGGTGGGTGAAGTTCCCCCACAAGACTAGGATAGTCACCTGGGGATGCAATCTGGGCATAAGCCGAGGTGGGAATTAGCTGAGCTTACAGAATAATGAGAAAGGAGCAAAGTACCAAAAAGGCCCCAGGTATTTATTTGTTAATGTGTTTATAAAAGCGATGACTTTGTCATTTCTTTTCTGGTCAGGTGACTTAATACAATATTATATAAAAATTCTTTTCCATGATAAAGAAAAAAACGCATGCTAATCTTTCTTGATGAATCACCTCTATGGCAGAAATTCAGCTCAGACAGAAAGCGTCCCTAGGACCCTGACTCATTTTAACAAATAGTAGGAAAATAGAAAGTATCAGCCTCTTGAGAGAGGATTTTGAAAACCTTAGGTGAACCCAGAGGAGTCACAATCATCTAGGGCTTGGGGATCAGAGAAGAAATCAAGTAGGCACAGAAAGGGGGTGGGTACACAGGAGATGAGGGAGACAGAAACTGAAAGAAAATTAAACCAGCAAACCAGTGCCTATCAGGGAATTATGGAGTGCTATGCAGAAGGAAACTGGCAGAAACACGTGATCAGCTGTTTGCCCCTCCCCCACCCAAGCCCTGCTAACAAGGCTCAGGACTGTTAGGTGATCGAACAGATTCCACTTAGAATCCTTGTTAGACAGCAAAAGGATTTCAGAACATGATGGATCCAACAAGCATGAAATAATCTTTAGGAAAAAAATACACACACTATTCCCCACCATGCAGCTACCTTCGGATCTTTCTGACAATCATGTTTGTCAGACTTCAAATGGCACACAACTGCCATGTCTTAGGCAGAACTGGCAACCTCCAGTGAAATACCATATATTATCCCAGATATTCAGTGCCCCTCCGGCAGGAGGCATATACACCCCCACTCTGTCGTGTGGCACCATGGTCACAGCGAATGCATCAGCCCACCAAATGTGAGCAGAAGCCATACAGAGGTCACCGCTGGGTTTGAGTTTAAAAGCCAGCGTGGGACCCCCTGTTGCCACGATGACCATAATTGTGCTTACTTGTCAGTGGCTTAACCAACGATGACATGGACCAGAGCTGTAACTGGATTGCAGTGGACACAAAACACGGGCTCTGTTGTGAGCCACCAAGGTTTGTGGTTAGTTGTCCATTACAGCAAAACCTCACCTAATGCACCCCTGTGGGATTAAACAGTGGCGGGAGTTGTCCTTCCCCAACTTTCTCACTATCTGGCCACAGGTCACCATGAAGGGGAAATCATTAAGCTCCAAAAGGTCCATTTAGAATTCAGACGTGTTCCTGGCTGATTCTCTTTTCAAGGAAATCAGGCCTGGGGGTTCAGACCCTGATGCTTCGTAAGGCCCAAACACCCCACTGCAGGTGGAAACCTGAACCTGTTTCCAGAGCTGAAACGACATAGCAGTGAAACCCCTCACTCAGACATGCTAGATCAGAGCTGCTTTGCCAGTTCTAACTGAACTCAAAACAAAACAGCAACGACAAAATATGACCTCCTTGTTCCTACTAGTCACTAAGCCAGGAAGTGGCTGTGGTCACAGCTATTTATCTGGTTCCCGTGACCACTGGAGGGGCTGCCCGGAGCCTTAGACAGTGCCTGAAAGGAGACACAGGCAAACAGGAGGTTCAAACACTTGCTGGGGTAGTAAATGGGACTTTTCTTACAGTCTCGGAGTTTCTGTTACTGCTAGAGGCAGATGACTTTGGGTGAAAGTATTCCACATTCTAAGAGAAAGTGGTCAGAGTACACTGCAGGACTTAGTCAAAGGTGCATCATCCACTCCTGCCAGCCCCACCTCAGCCCCCAAGAGAAGACAAGAAGTTTGGGGAGAAATGGTTGAAGTAGGGACAATTCTCAGAGTAGGGCCTTGTCAGTTTAGTTGTGCTCGGTTGTTCCCCCACACTCCCTCTCCTCCCAGTGAGATGGAAGGGGGTGCAGGAGAACAGTTCTGAAGCTCTTGAAGGCTAGGGGACCTTCAAGGAGGAGAAGGGGTCTGATGCCCAGCTGGGTGCGGGCTGAGCCCCAGAGTCCAGGCTAACACAGTGTTGACTCTGGACAATAGTGTGGAGAATGTCTTGTCCTTCCGCCCAGGCTAGGACAGCCGGGCTGGCACTTGCTTCTTGCCCAGAGAACTGTAAAGGAATCTGCTGAGGGTCTCTCTGGTGGCTCAACAGGTTAAGCGCAGCACTATGAAGCTGTCCAGGGCCACTGCAGCACTAGTCGATCCCCGGCCAGGGAGCTTCCCACATGGCGCAGCAGACCTCTCCTGCCTCACCTGCTGCTCCCCTCAGCAGTGTATTTCAGTGACTCTGCCTGTCCTTCTCCCCACTCTGTCTCTGGTGAACCCTCTCACCACCCCACACCTCTGGCCTGTACCCCAGCTTGTATGCATAAAGAAATAAATCTTAAAAAAAAAAAAAGGAATCTGAGGAGCCGGTTGAACAGCAGCAGCAGCTGAGAGCATGAGGATGGGGGGAGTGGGTGGGG
This sequence comes from Scalopus aquaticus, assembly GCA_004024925.1. Classification (NCBI taxonomy): domain Eukaryota; kingdom Metazoa; phylum Chordata; class Mammalia; order Eulipotyphla; family Talpidae; genus Scalopus; species Scalopus aquaticus. Next base: position 129,642 of record PVIJ01000541.1, read on the forward strand.
GCTTCCCTCTTGTTTTGGTGTGACAACTGGACAGCTTAGCCCCTGCAGGATGTGTCCTCCTTTTTTTTTTTTTTTGGGGGGGGTTGTTAAGGCCTCTACCCAAGATAATGAAGCACAAGTAAGGTGGGATAGAGGGTAGTAGTGGGTGACCCTGAGGCCTGAGTTGAAGGTTGGGAGAGCAGAAGCTTTGAGTTGGGTATGAGATTCATGTTTTGATTTAGTCCAGGCTGGACCTGACTGTGCTTGAAAGAGAATTGAAGAAACCAAAATATAAGTTATTAAAACCGATGGTGGCCAAAAATCGACAGGTTCGGCCTGAGATGACATCAAGGGGTGAGGAAGAGAACTGCCAGAGAGCTTGTAAGAGTTGGGGAAAAAAATAAAGGCATGTCCTAATTGCACGGAATTGCTTCAAATTGGTTTGAAAAAACACTACACCAGGAGAGGTAGTTCACCAAATAGAGTACACTATACAGAGTGTACACCCCTACAATGATATTGAGGGGGACACGCAGCCCTCTTCCCACTGGAGTAAGCGTTCTCGGGGACAGTAGTGTCCCCATGGGGGCAAAAATTGGTTCTTAGACAGGTAAGAACAAAAAACATTGGTATTTCAAGGCTTTTTGACCCTCCAAAGTTCAACCTTACCGAGCAAAACATTAAAATTTATTATTTTATTTATGTAGGCAAGAGAGAGAAATCAAATGAAATACAACTGTTTTCTTAGGGAAGCAATAATGAAGAAAAGTTTAGAACCACTGAATAAGAGAAATAGACTATGTTCTGCCCCAGTCCAAACCTATGCACAGTCGTTTTTCTAGCTCCTGGTAGAATTGTTTGCAGGGAACTTGCTTTGACATTCTGCCCTTGAAGATCCCATTTCCTGCCTCCCCAGGTGTTCTTACAAGGACCCAGAGAACTTGCAGCTCTCGCTATAAACAAAGGCAGAGCTTCTTACTTGATAAATGGTTGGTTTATCTTTCATGCACACTAGAAAATCTCCAATGAGATCAAATTTCCTTCTTTGCTTCAGCCACAGGGGAACCCAGGGCACCTGTGGGAACATCTAGAGGAGGGGGTGGTGTGTCTGGGGCTTCAATTTTACTCTGCTTTTAGTATTTTCCTACTTTTAACTCTACTGCAATTCTCTCCACTCTGTTTTATCTCTTTTTCAGTCCATGTATTTTTACAACCCCCCTAAAATCCTTTGTGGAAGAAGTAGGTGTAAATATATAAAAAGGAAAGTTTCTTCCCTCTCCCTCCAAAGTTTTTCTCCTCCCACTATTTTCAAGGCTATCCTTATGCAGTTGTTTATTTTCCTTAACTCAATGTAAAACTGATGCATATTCTGATATGTTTTATCTTCATTCTTGTTTTCTAGGACATAAAGACCATCTTATAAAGACAGATTCTGAGGTCTGATGCTTTTTCCAGTCCTTCTGGTTTGTGTAATCCAGTGTCAAGGAGCACACCTTCTGTGTCTTTATCCAAGTCATTGATAATGATGTTGAGTGGACAAGGCTGACCCCCATCCCCATGAGATGCCCCTAGAGACCTCCTTCCAGGCAGAACCAACACATGAGCCACTTTTTCCCTTTAATATAGTTGAACCAGTGACTAGTCCATTGCATTTCTGTCCACTGGGACAACCAAGGTCATAGGCCTCCCTGGACTCCAAAGACCCTCAGTCCACAACATACTTTATAGACTTGTCACCCTTTACTCTTCCTCCCCCAGAGGCTCAGCTCTGTAGCAGTGCTGCTGCCGCCTCTGCCTTAGAAATTTGACATTATATCCCCAAGAGCGAGACCAGGCTGCCAGCAGCACTAGAAAAATGAATGCCCCTCCCAGAGTTTTGTGTTTGCTTCCAAGTGGTAGTCTCAGGTAGGTTCTCCCTACCGAGAGTCACGTGCTTGACCCCAGCTGCAAAGGATGCTGAAACTCCAGTTGTCTGGTGTTCTGCCTCAGGACAGCCACTCCCATACTTCTAGAATTCCAGCAAGCATTAGAATAGTATTCAAAAGGCACTGGCAGTCAGACAGCATGACAAATGTCCCTGGTGCCCAAATGTGGAGCATGGCTGCTGCACAAAGCCCAGACTCCACCAGGCAGATGTGAGATTGACCTTGCTCCAGGCTCCGGAGGAGGGAATCTGATGGGCCTACCTTGGACCTGATGCTCCCCCCCAGGCAGGGCTCACTCAGCCAGGGTTCTGGAATCAGGCATTGTGTGAAGGTTGTCAGCACCCCACCACATCCTCTTGGAGTCTGTGGGGGATAACCTGCGTCAACCAAAACCTGAGTGTCTGTCTAGGACTGTTCTCAGGTTGCCTCGCTCTTGTGAATTCATGCCCCGCTAGAACGTCCCTTAATCAGTGAGTGACAATATAAAGAGCAACACTCCAGCCCTCTCCTGACTGAAGACGCTTGCAAAGTGAGGCCTACCCACCCACATCCACACAGTTTTCTCATGGGATTCATTCAAAGATATTCACAGGATTTGCTTTTTTTTAATAAAAAAAAAGATTTATTTTTATTTATTTGTGCATACAAGAACTGGGGTGTAGGCCAGAGATGCTGGGCATTAGAGGATTCACCAGAGACAGAGTAGGAAGCAGAACAGGTGGATCTGCTGAAATACACTGCTGAGGGGAGCAGCGGGTGAGATAGGAGAGGTCTGCTGTGTCATGTAGGTTAGCTCCCTGGCCAGGAATCGAACACAGGCCATAGCGGTGGTAGGTGGTAGCATTAGACTTAACCCCGAGGCCACCTGGGAGGCCCCTTCTCTCTCTCATCCCACTTCCCCACGCCCTTATGTATTTTTCCTGGGAACACTTCCTAACACTTTTACACTAACCCTCATCTCAGATCTGCCTCTGGGGAACCCAAGCTGAGACAGACCAACACAGCTGCTGGTTCCTGCACAGAGCGTCAGGCATCAGCAGAGAAGGAGACTCCCTAAGTTCCACCTCCGAGTTTGACACTTTCCAGATCACCCTGGGCTTGAAGGGGGAGCCTAACCTGCACGTTTCTGCCCTGGCCCTGCCTTAGTCCAAAACCAGAACTGGGACTCAAAACCAAATTTCCTGAAGACATGCACGTCTTCCCACAATGCTGTCAATGAGACTATCCTAACCCACTGCACTGTAACTTCCAGAATTCATTCTTTCCCCTTTTTGAATGTCAAGAGCACAAATGCCCATCTCTTGTCTGTGAGCACAAGTCTCCTCCTCTTTAATTTATCCAAAATTAATGACAGTGCCTCTGAAATCACATGTCAAGTCCTCTGGGCCCCAGGACATAATTCATCAGCTCAGAGTTCATTACAGCTGTTGCAACGACTTTCCTGCTTCTTCACCTGTCCTTGACTGTCCCCTCTTTGCAATGCTTTTCCTACCCTTTCCCACTAGAAGACCACTTTCCTCAAGGAGGTAAGATGGTAATTAGGCAGCACCATCCACACTTTGTCTTCGACACCAACATTAAATCTTTTTCTCCAAGCAATGCCTGCCTTTAATCATTGCATACTCGACAGATAAATAGGATTCCTCCTAGAGATCATACCGTTAGCTCATTCAAAGCTCGAGACATCTGCCTTCATTCTTAAAGGTGGAGGCACACTGCCAATTCAGCCCTTGCCTTGTGTCATTTAGGGGCCCCACCGTCCCTTTTACAAAACTTACCCTCCACGGTCACTCCTGAGTCCCAAGTTAAATGTTTTGGGACGCAACCTGTTACTTCTTTTGCTGACAATTGACCTTCATTATCCTTTGACAACCTCCTCTTGTAGAGCCTTACTGGAAATTCCTTAGTCACAATTCGTGGCCCATTTTCCCAATCTCTTTTGCTCTTATTCCTAAAGTCAGGGCCCATAAAATTACCTCCCTCCATCCTTTTGAGGGGAAGTCTACGTGACCTGGTCCTCAGAGGTCCTCACTTCCTGCAAGCTTTGTCCATGGACAATAGTCTTTAGGATCTGGATTTTTGAGACTCTATAGCCAGAGCAGTCCCAGCTTCTCTGGTGTATACCTTATATGGCCCACATTCTCTGCTACTATTTTTCCTTCCATTTTTGAATTATTCTTTTTTAATCTAGACCACTGGACAAATTCGCCTAGTTTCTTTGACTGAAGTTTCCTTTTCCTCTTCAACTGGGTCAACACTATTTTAAAACAATAGTGTCAGGAAAAGTAAATTAGAATCTAATGAAAATAATTATCTGTGGGAGATGGGTAGATATACAGTGGATGTGTTAAAGATGAGGATTCTCCAAATTATACCTTTTAATATATTTTTGATTTTTCAGTCTTTCAATCTCACACATGTTCAAAACTATACTTAAATCAAAAGCTAACTTTATATAAATCATACAGAAATAAAACTATAATCCAAGTTATCTTAGAGTATCTTACCTTGAATGGAATACATTCTAAAGAGAAAAAGACCCACAAAGAAACTTTAAACCTTACTTAGTAGGTTTGTAGTTAGTAATATTGTTCATGTAGTAATACTTTGTGTGCACTGAGGATTAAAAAAACATATATATACACTAACTATTTGACATTGTTGAGAAGCAAGTTCTTACTGAGAGAAAAACATCAGTATGAAATAAGAGAAGGGGAGGAAACTGTGGCTTTGGATTTGAATTGGAAGTTTCAAAGTGAATTCAAGATTTGTTTAAAAAAATATTTCCTAGCTCTGTCCACTCAAAAGGCCCAGAAATAACAATTCCCCAACAATAATGAGTGCTCTGAGCCCCAGATCTGGGATTTTTAATACCATTCTCCATTACAACAACTTGGCAGGGCTCCTTGGAGAAATGACTGATTCAGTTCTGCAGCTGAGAAAGTGCAGGTGAGCCTAGAACATCAGGTTAGACCAAAAATCAAGAAAGTGTTCAAAATATGATGAATACATGTGAAGCACACTGAAAAGCCAACTGCAGGGACTCTCAAGGGCCACATTTGGGACAATTTAAGCTTTAATAATGAACTATGACACATTGAATTTTGTTAAGTCCTTGCCTATCTAGTAATATTGAAAATGGTGAAGCAACTGTTCTTTACAGAAAAAAAAAAGTGTATTAATGAAATAGAAAGTTGATAGGATTAGAAAAATCACCATTTACTGTATTACAATGTAATAATCTACTCAGTTAAGGATCATCAGTGTATCCTCTTACCACCAGGCAAGAGGTTGGTAAGAGACTCATAGAATCAAAATATAATCTGATTATAATCAAAATATAATCTGAATATAATCTGATTACTTATTAATTAAAAAGGCACACTAGGGAGACATGGTGGACGTCACGTGACCAAATGATCAAACTTAGCATGACTAACAGGTGACTGCCTAAATGACAAACTTAGTGGGACCAGATGACAGAACTGGCTCCTGTGCTGCCCTGGGAAATGCACCCCCCTCCCCACCCCACGCTGTGTTCTTACCAAAGTGTTTAAGCTGACTTCAATCAGAAGGAAATAATCAGAAATATTCAGATGGTGGGACACTGCAGCAGAAATGGCCTGGATTTTTTTACCTTGTCGATATCAAGAAAGAACAAAAATTTGGGGGAAATGCTCTAGATTCAGCAATAACAAGTAGTCATGTAATGCATGAGGTTTGATTGAGTGTAGGAGAAAGCAACGAAGAACACTCTGAAGACAATAGGGGAAACTTGAATATGGTTGGTATATTAAGTAATATGACAGTATTACATTTCTTGAGCAAAACATGGTATTGTGGATTTGTAAGAAAAAATCTTTACGAGGGATGGCTGAAATATTCAAGGGGAAATATAATGATGTCTATCACTTATACTCAAATGATTCAGATTTAAAATACATAACATATGTTTAAAGTACATACATATATACATGGAAAGAGGGAGAGACTGATACGTGTGGAGAATATAAGTGAAAGGTACCAGATGTTCATTGTGCTCTTCTCTAAACTTACCTATGGGTTTGACATTTTCCAAAACTAAAAGGTGAAGTAGAAGAAACTTGCCCCCACCCCTAAACCATGTAAGTCAAACTCTAGTCCTCTAGAAGCAATTACTCCGCTGTCAGGATTGAGAACTGCTGACCTACACTATCCACGGTGGCACCTTTCACCTCCATAATCCGCCCTCTGTCACCAGGCACTCTGGAAACAAGGTCCTGAAAGGTCACAGGACATCTGAGTCCAAGGGCCTCTGCAGCTCTGCCTCAAAGCTCAGGAGTAAAGAGCCCTCATAGAAGTTTCATGGAAGTTTCTACTTTGCGCAGGAACCCTCCCCACTAGTCCTCTGCCTCCCTGTAACTAGAAGACCTCTCCACTTCCAGGATACCCCTCAGGTACCCCTGAGGCTGAGGCACACCCTCAAATTGCCCCAGGGATGCCTTCGAGAGCCTGGAGTCCAGACACCACCTCCACCCTCTCTGCTCCCAGGGCCTGCAGGCAAGCCTGTGCCAGGTGAGCCTGTTGGACTCAGTCACTGCAGCACCCACCATCTGCCTCAGATTCCTTTCTGCTGAGAGCTCTTCCCGCTTGCAGATGGCTACCTCCTCACTGTGTGTTCATCTGGTTTTCCCTTGGGACACCCCCGCAGGAGTGCTAGGGCTTCAGCATCTGAGTTTGGGGGAACGCAATTCAGTCTACAGCAGTAGAGTACCCCACTTGCAGCCAAACCTCTCCCCTTATCCCTGGCCCCCAAGATCCCTATTTAGTTGTAACATGCACTAGTACTGCATGATCCTGACTGATGGAGAGGTGGGGCAATTGAGATGGAGCAACTTAAGGTTATCAATTAAAAAGCAGCCAATTGCTTATGAAGACACTAATAAACAGACATTGGGAAGGCAAGGACAGGTGAAACTCTGGCTATGCCAAGAGGCCCCATCTGCATTAAAATTATCGGGGGTCTTAATAATACACTTCTGAAGCATAGTATAATGTGGGCATAAGTGTAAGCCAACTTGAGATGCTTATGGACTCCACACCCACGCTCTTTACACCTTCTCCAGGCTTGGAGCAGCTGGGGACTCTCACTCAGGAGCGGCCTCTCCTCCCTGCAGACCAAGGCCACCAGGAGCTCCCTGCTCCCACCGTCCCCACATCACCAGCCTCCTGAGCCTTGCCAGAGGTTTGCAACCTTCCTCATTTTTTGCCAATTGCATTGTATACAGTGTTTTGCAATGTGGACTCTTCCCAATAAATTCATATTGTGGTTATAGTTGCATTTGGTTTGAGTGCTTTTTGGGAAAGCACTTTAGAGATCCAAACCTGACAAAGCACTATTCTACCAGAAACTGACCAGCCACAGCAGCCCGAAACAACTGTTGCACTGGAGTTGGCAGCAGTCTTGGCCAGCGCCCAAGCCTGAACAAAGAGTCCAAGTTGCTGGTGCCTGGCTTTCCTTTCCAAGACAGCCTCTACCAAGAGTGGGCCGGGCAGAGATGGTAGCCCGCAGAACTAGTAGCCATGGCACATCACTGCACAGGGTCAAACTCAAATGCTTCTCTCATAGCCCTTCGTGTGCGCCCACCTGGAGGGAAGTCTAAGCACAGACTGGACAAATCCTGGCTACCACTCACAGTTGTGTAACCCCTGCATTGGTTTACTTATTTGTAAAATGCACCTCAGCACCAGAATTTCCACCAGGCAAAAGGTCCAGTATAGAGCTTGCAGTTGTTATGTGAATTAGATCACTAGATCTTTGAGCACTGTGATAAGGACATGATAAGGGCTCAATTTGTGGAAGCTAACATTATTTCGGTGGATTTTTATTTGGGAGGTTAGTGTGCATGGGCACTCAAAAAGCACCTTAAGAACTCAAATTAGGGCCTCCCTGGTGGCACAGTGGGTTAAGCTCAGTGCTGTGAAGCTGTCGACAGCTGCAGCCTGAGTATGATGCCCAGATGGGGAGATTCCCACATGGTGCAGCAGACCTTTCCTGCTTCACCTGCTGCTCCCCTCAGCAGTGTACTTCAGTTGATCTCCCTGTTCTGCTCCCCTCTCTGTCTCTGGTGAACCTTCTCACCACCCCAACCTCTGGCCTGCACCCCAGCTTGTATGCAAAAATAAAAAAATAAAAAATAAAAATCATTTAAAAAAAAGAACTCAAATTAAAAATCTTCGCTTTCAAGGAATTCACAGTCCAGAGAGCGAGAGAAGTGTCAATATGGTACAGTAACCTCTCTCCAGTAAAGCTTACCTGAAATAAAATCCTGATTTAAGGAGTGGGAATAGGTGGTATGGCAGATGCAAAGCAGGAAAAAGGTTTTTCAAAGACCTTTGGAGAGATAAAGAAAGATGAGTAAGAGTCAAAGAGGACCCCTGAGAAGCTTTCTTTCCAAGGCATCTGTGATGAGGGTCATAGTGTGTGATAGCGAGGCTGGTGGCAGGAACCTGGGACATGTTATCACAGAGGGCAGCTGAGAAGTGTAGCCCCAGTGTGCTGAGTATGCCACATGTGGTTTCTCCTATCTTTTTTTTCTTTCTTTCTTATGAACCATAATTATTCCAGGTGCTGAGTCAATAACCCTGTGTTGTAAAGTCAAGAGGTATTGACACAGGGACACTGATAATAACAGGACATCGTACATACACTCTGCTGACAACATCTAATTTTTGATACCCAGGGAACAGATACTAGCTTAATTGTCCTCATTGTACAAATGGAAAAGAGACTCAGAAAGATGAAGTCATTTCTACCACAGGTTACCGTTACCCAGAAGAGATGCTCAAGATTCTCAACTAGATCTGTCTGATGAGAATGTGCCTGTTCTTCCTCATGGTAGGTGTTTAAACATATGTGTTGCTTCTATGAAGCAAAATATATTTAGATGTGATGGTATATGAACATATACATATGATTTAAAAATATCTCTGAATTACGCACAGAGACATAACAGAATATCAGTTCTTGCAAAAATGTGAAACTCAAATAAGGTCTGTGATCTAGCTAATAGTATTTTGTCAATGTCAATTTTCTAATTTTACTAATTAGAAGGGAACCTACACTTCCATGTTTATGAGTACTATTTACAATAGCCAAGATGTGGAAACAAACTAAGTGCCCCAAAACAGATGATTGGATGAAGAAAATGTGGTATATATACATAATGGAATACTATTCAGTAATCAAAAAGGTAAACTCATGCCATTTGTGGCAATGTGAATAGAGCTGGATGGGGTTATGCTAAGCAAAGTAAACCAGAAGAAGAAAGCTGGATGGCATCATTTATACATGGAATATAGAGAAACCAAGCAAAGGGTCAAAAAAAGAAAAACATTATAACAATCCCTTGAAATCTCTAAGGAATCCAGAGGGGGAGGGGGAGGGGGACTGTTGAAGGGAGGGTGGGTCACAGACAAAGTGAAACTGAATTATGGTGAAGGACTACGGGTGATTTGGTAGTAGGAGAGATATGGTGACTATACCCGAAGGGGAGATATCCTATACTGTCAAAACAATAACAAGGATGTAAAACAATGGTGCTTCAATAAAAAAAAAAACAACCTGGTTTTGCTGATGCCCTACTATTAATAGGATGCCACCATTGTGGGAAGGATGATGAATCTATTGGAGTTCTCTAAACTCTTTATGCACATTCTCATAAGTCTATAATTTGTTTAAAGAGGAAAAAAAATATATATGTATGTGCATGTGTGTGTATGTGTGTCTATATATGTGCATGCACATAAATGCATGCATGCATACATACATAAACACCTGGTTGAAAATACAGGGCTGAGATGGGGTGGGAAATTCTAAATAGTTCCTAGTAAGTAAAGAATGGCACAAGAACATTATTAGTGCAATAGTAAAACTCATTCCAAACATAAGTGTAAAGTATGAAAGCTTCCCCCTTATTTAGTAGACTCTTTTGATAGTACTTTATAGTAACTCCAAATTTTCAGCCTTTCCTGCCTACAAAGTGGCTCAACATTGATAGATGTCACCCATGTGTCATAAGTTTTTGCCCATTTTACCAATACAGAGCTTCTATCCCATCCCAAATCACCCAATGATCACCGCTGGAGAACCTCTGGAAGTATCTCACACAAGCCCATCAGGCATCCACTGAGTTCTGCTTCTCACCCCCTTCACAGCCACAGATGCCCCATGTCCCCAGACACTCCAGGGCATTGCCCTACCTGGGCTCCTCTGCCAGGCATCAATCTAGAAAGTTATCTCCTGATATCAGCAAACCCAACCAAGGCCTTGGGACACCCCCAGCCTGAAACCTCTCAGAGTTTCATGAAGTGTGTTGGGGAGGACAGGAATGGGGATATGTGGTCACCTAACCACCAGGCCAGAAAAATCCATATCTAACAGAGTCCTGGTGAAAACCATTCCTAAACTCTGCTGAGAGATTCAGAGATGAATGTAAAGTTCTGAAACACACACAATAGGGTTAACATTTGCAAGGTGCCAAGCTCTGTGCCAATTAGTCCATGCAGCTAAACTCATCTAATTCTGACAGATAGGTAGGCTGCTGCAACGAAGAGACCCAAAAATAACCCAGTGGCCTGAAAAAGTTTATTTTTTCTCTAGCCCAATATATGAGAGAGTCTTCATGGTCTGCAGGCGGCTCTGCTTCAGGCAGTCAGTGACTCAGGCTCTTTCCATCTGATTTCTGTGCCATCCCCCAAGGGGTGGTCTCAGCCTCGTGGTGGGAGCTGGGTTATAGCTGTGCTGTCTACAGTCACTGGGAATGGGAAAGGGAGCATGGAGGAGGATGTTGGTGGCCATGAGCCGCTGGGTCTGTGGGTCTCCTACCACACTCCTCTCAATTTCTGTTGGTGAGAACTTCATCACATAGCTTCACCTAACTGCGGAGAGATTGGGAAATGTGTACCCAATACAAATATTTTAAAGAAAAAGAAGAAGGGATTATGTTCTGATGGACAGCTGCCAGTCTCTTCTACTCTCCCTCACAGTTATGCTCAGCGATGCTCATATGGATAAATGCTTACCCTAGGTAAGAGCTGTCTGATCTGACAAACGAATATGTATTAGCCATGGAGGTAGAACTGGATCCCTGGTGGATAAAATGTGCCTTGCATATTTTATTAGCAGGCATCTAATGGAGATGCAAGACTTAACCCAAAAGTACAGCTCTAACCTGGTGGAAATTGGTACAGAACTTTTCAAATAGCATCATAAACCAGGTTTTAGAATGAGATATCTTGGATTCGAGACTAGGGCCTTCACTTTGGAAAAGAACTGAACCTCTCAGGCCTAGAACTCTGTAGAATAAAATCCAGGAATAGAATGGATGTGGCATGGCCCATTAACTGAGATGCATTGTCACATATCAGAGGTTATTTTTTGGTCTGAAGGACCTGCATACTCTACCGCCAAAGCTGCCTTTTGAGAAGGTGGCCCCGTCCATGACCTGAGTTTAAGAAGAACAGTTTTCCTTTCCCTTGATTTTTGATTGTGTTAACAAATATTTATTGAACACAGTTACCTGAAGGCCTGCAGTAAAGTAGATGTTATCAAGAACCCTACAAATTTTTACAGCCTCACATTCTTTGAATATCAGGCTAATATAAAAGATATCTGAGGAGAAAGGAGAAAGAAGAGCAAATGCTAGAGAAGAAGAAACAATGAGGAGGTAGGCTAGAGGAGAAGAAAGGTTGGTGGCTCTTGTTTCCAAATACCAGCGAGTGTTTTCATTCATGAGAACAAACCACCCACTATAGAAATAACTAAAAGACATAATCTTTCCTCATCTGTGCTAATATTCTTTACAACAGTTCACATTTATTGAGTAATTATTAAGTGGCAGACATTGTTATAAGTGTTTTATATAGTCTATCTCTTTTAACCCTAACAATCCTAAGACTGGCCCAGTTATTTTGGCACTATTATTAGCCTCATTTTAAAGATACAAGTGGAGGTAGACAGATATTAACTACTGACTCAAGATCATACATCTAGTAAATGGGAGACTAGTAAATGCCAGTCTGAGTCCTGACACTGTACCTTAACTGAGCTTGATAACACTTGTCAACCATAGGCCTCAGTCTCTTTATTTGGGATGACTGCATGCCCAGCTCTGCCTTCCCTGTAGGGTTGTGGTGAGGTTCCACTGAGAAATGATCACCAATGAATACTGTGACCATACAAAGCCTTATGATAAAGGGCTAAACAGCATGACTTCAAGTTTTGCTAAAATGACTCTGCTTTAGACAGCTGGAAAACAAAATAATTAGGAACAGCCAAGTTGAAAATAAGTCCCTTCTGTTTAGAAACAAGTTCAGAGAAAGGATGTTGTTGATTGAGTTGCTTAGCAGAAAATACCTCAAGTCTGAGAGCTCACAATGGTTTTCCTCCCTGACCACCACATCAGAACATCTGGAGTCAACAATGGAACTATTGTGCTGTTAGGATTCTGAAGAAGTTCTCTGAAGAGCCCCAGCTGGAAAGGAACTGAGACCCCCACCTGGTATCAACTTGCCAGCCTTGGAATGAATCACTGTGGAAGGATCCCCCAGCCCCAGTCAAACCTTCAGATGATGCAACTTCTGGAGAGACTCTGAACCAAATCTACTCCTGAATCTCTAGCCAACAGAAACTGTTAACATATGACTATTCTTATTTTAACCTCTAAGTTGGGAGGTAATTTGTTGCACACTAATACATAATGGAGTCTATGCTATTTCATGGAATAATAAGGTTAAGGTGTGCTAATCAAGGTTCTTGATTCCAAATAAGAGAAAACATTTTCGGTAAACGGAAGACTAAGAGGAATTTTTGGAACAACCCCAACAACAAAAATGGCCCTGGTTCACATATCCCACCTCAGTCAGTCAGACAGTTTAACAGAATACCACAGACTGGGTAGCTTAAACAACAATTACCTCTCAGAGTTCTAGAGGTATGTCTAAGATGAAGGTGTTGGCAATTGGTGTCTGGTGCAAACACTCTTCCTGTGTTACCGGAACCAAGCTGACTTAGCAATGGGAGCCTGCAGGAGAGGTGGGGCCTCTTACCCTGCTGCTCCAGAGCAGTTACGGCAGTTGCTCCTGCCCAGTAACTGCCGTTTTGAACAGACCAATCAGGTGCAAGGAGCTGATGGGTAGGCCTGCTGCTCCACCATAAGTCAGTCATAGCAGTTGCTCCTGCCCAGTAACTGCCGTTTTGAATGGACCAATCAGGTGCTAGGAGCTGATGGGTAGGTCCAATCAGCTCCAGGATTGAAAATGGCCCAATCAGACTTGTGGATGGTACTCTGGGAGAGGATATAAGCCAGGATTGGAGGGACCTGGAAAAAGGAGAGAGAGTAGGTAGTAAAGGGGGAAGAGAGAAGAACAGGAGAAGACGATGATGACACCAGCCCCCAGGAGAAGAAAGACGATGGTTCCAGACTCTGAAGAGAGAAGAAAGAAGTCTGTTCCTGGCCTCCGAGGTAGGAAGAAGAAAAGAAGCGTCCAGCAGCCGCCCTCACAGGAGGAAGAGAAGCTGAAGGACTCTGCAGAGACTGGGCCTCCGGTCCTGTCTCTGACGTAGCCTGAAAGGAGCACTAGGGGCCCTGGGCCTGGTGTCTCAGAGGCCTGTTTGTTGGTCTAACCCAGCACCTCCCAAAGAGCTGCCATCCCCGATGCGTTCTTGGTGAGGCGGCCTTGAGGATACAGTGAGCTCTCTGTTTTCCCCGTTTGTAAAATAAACCCCATGTTTGTTGTTCCCATAACCTGAAGTCTCCTGCAATTGTGCGCGCGGGTGAGACCCACAGACAGTGCCCTGTCCTCTCATCAGGCGCTGTCCTTTGTTGTTTTGGCCTTTTGGCCTTTTGGGACTTTTTGGTGGCTCTTGCCTCAGAGCCTCGGCATTTGTGCCCTGTTCACCCTGATTTCACCTGGTTTGCAGATGTTCATTATATCCTCACATGGTAGACAGCAGAGCAATGAGAAGGGAACCAAGCTCCCTTGTATCTCTTCTTATAAAGTCACTAGTTTCATTCACGAGGACTCCACCCTCATGACCTAATTACACTAAAGGTCCCTCCTCCTAATACCATAAAATTGGGAGTTCAGATTTCAACATATGAATTTTAGGGGGACACAAACATTCAGTCACAGCAATCCCTGAATCTACTTACTCAGGATTCATTGTCTGGAGACTGTGATATAGATCATGTCCCAGATCACTCGCTGTAAAAAGAACAGGAAAAAAAAAATCACCTCTTTTGGTGTCATCTCCATTTGAGAATACTACCAGAGAAGATTCCTGAAAGGAAACTGGAGTGCTGTTGGAGAGGAGGATGGGATGTTCTGTAGGCGCAATCTATATATGTGCAGCCCAGGGGTCACAGCCTGTTGTTACAAAGAGGAAGTGTTCAAATGTTGTTGAATTAGACCATTTAATATTCATGATCTCATTAATCCTCACAACAGTCTTTCAGGAAGAGTGGTAGTCTCCCCATCATCCAGATAAGGAAATGGAACTTCAGACACCTTAAATAATTTGCCCAGGTCTTGGTGGAAAGTGATAGATCTGGTTTCTAAGTTCAAGTCCATGGGATTTCATTTGGCCCATATTACCAGATTTCCAAGCTAGACCTCAAGAAACTAGATACCACATTTTGCTTTGATGAAATTGAATAAATTGATGAGTTCATTAAGGGAAAGAGACAAAGGCTGAAGTAAGAGAGCCACCTGAACTGCTTCCATTGGGGAATATACCTGAGACATATATGACCAGCTTGACCCAAACAGGAGAGGGTAATCACAGGCAGGAAGGACAGCACAGACACAAACAAGGAGAGTTTCCAGAACTGAAGTTCCCTGAGGCCTCTGACCATGTGTCCTGAGAATGGTCCCCTTCTGCCACCTGGCCACAGATGGACTCTTCAGCCAGAGCTCAAAAAGCTCAACTTTAGGGAAGCACCGAGTGTGGGCAGACAATGGGCACAAGCAAGAAGTGAAAGTTTTCCTGGTAGATCTCTGAGATGACTAAAGCCACCAGCTCCCATTTTGTCACATAATTTCCTTGTGTTTTCCTGGGTTTCCCAGGGACAGGATGGCCAGTTCCTCCCTGGATCAGGTGTTAAACCCTTACACACCATTTCTACTCACTACCCCATTTCTGCTCACTACCCCATCAAGGAACTTTGCTACAATCCCTACTTCGCCTTTTTCTCAGTATTATTCTTGATTTTATGATTGTATCTTTCCTGGTTTGTTTGAAAAACAAATCTGTACTCACCTGAAGGCTGAGAGCTAATATAAAGCATATTCCTACCCTCGGGCTAGTATCTTTCTGACATTATGACACTAACTAGTTAGTAATGACATTAGCTTTTTGTTAGCCAGAGGCCATAATGCCTCTACCAACAAGAAGCTAGCATAGACTAGAATAAGCCAGCATGAAAAATGTTACCTAAAGATATGAAAATAAATGAGGAACAACCATGAATCTAAGCACATAATAATTAGTCAAATACGTACCAAGCAGATGAATAAATACATATCTGTGTAAGGTTATGAAAAGGATGACAAGTCTCACAGAAGAGCATTCACAGGCTGTTGTATTTCTAAGACCAATATTTTGTTTTTTAATTTGGGGGAGGGGTAAGAATCAACATAGGATTACTACCTTTTTTATTTTTCCAATGATATTTTATTAAAATGATTATCTCTATTCCTATCCTTTCATAAGATAATAGACCCTTTGACATTAACAAAAAAAAAAAAAAGGTATGCTCCCAGGATAATTGATGGTCTTTACAAAAAAAGAATCATTGTTACATTGAATAGGAGTCTTAGTTGTACTTTATAGAGTCTCCCTTTGTGTAGTTTAAAAACAAAATAATATATTGTAGAGTCTAAATAATTGACATAATTATTGAAAGAACCAAAGGAATAGACTCAAGGCAGAACTTCCAGTTTTGGCTTCCCAAACCCACCACAGAATTTAGCCAGTGAAAAAGGGCCAGAACAGAAAGGTAGCAGGAAGAAATGGCCATACACAGAATTTCCATTTTTGCTGGCATGAACAGTTGCAGAACTTTGGCATTCAGAGGTAATGGTGAAATCCTGTTCTCAACTTAGAAGTGGCAGCAATGATGGCAGGAGAAACTACATAAAGTTCCTGACATCTAGTGCTCAGTAGCAGCAAAGTGACACCCACTCCCCCCTTGGGCTGCTTTTATAGCACAGTTCAAGACATCATTCCTCAAAATTTTACCTTAATTATACTTTTCAATCCTTCAAATGATTGTTTATCTTTCAGGATAAAATTCCCCATCTGGATCAGCCAGACAGAGTGAATCCTGTCATTTGCCAACTGAGAACATACCTGATTTTCTGGGTTAACCAGGAGCATCTGATTCTGAGTCCACGGTATCTCTACCAGGCAATGGGATCATCATTCCTGCAAAGGGAGTGGAGGAAGCCTAGAACCATGGCCCATTTCCTTGTTGAGGCAGGTGTGAAAAGGAATGGAAGAAGAGTGTCCTTCTCTCTGATACCCACCATCCCAGGAACTCCTACAGAGCAAGACGGCTCATCTTCACTGAATTTTTAGCACTAACACTTCATGCAAGGCAGGTGCTTGGCAAATGGTTGATAAATGAGTGAATAGTTAGGAGCATTATAAAGTCATCCCCTGCTGGATTCATAATCCAGACCTGTGTTTTCCTTTAGTACACACTAGCAGATTAAACCATTCTTGCCTCCGTGGAATGAATCCCACTTGATCATTGTGATATATTGTTGTAATCCTTGAGATATACTGTTGAATTCAATTTACTAGTATTTTCTTGAAGTTTTTATTTACATTGGTGTTCACCAGGGACATTGATATATAGTTCTCTTGTGTTGTCTTCCTCTGGTTTTAGGATTAGGGTAGTGTTAACATCATGAAATGTAGTAGTGAAGTGTTCCCTCTTTTATTTTTAAAAATAATTTAAAAAATTGAACACTAGTTCTTCTTTAAAGATTTGATCAAATTTATTTGTAAAGCTGTCTAGTCCCAGGCTTTTGCTCTGAGGAAAATGTTTTACTGCTCTTTCAATTTCCATGAGTATGATTGGTTTGTTCAACTCATCTGTTTCTTCCTGAATTAATTTTGTTAGACTAAGTTGATGTAGAAATTTGTCCATTTCTTCAAGGTTATTGATTTTATTGGCATGTAGTTGTCCATTGTAGCCTCTTATGATCCTTTATATGTCTGTGCTATTGGTGGTGATTTCTCCTCTTTCATTTATGATTTTGGTTACTGATGTTTTCTCTTCTTTTCTTCATTAGCCTAACTTGCGTTTTGTCAAAGAACCAACACTTAGTTTCGTTGATTTTTTTAGTCTTTTTGAAATCTATTCATTTATTTCTGCTCTTATTTTACTATTTCCTTCCTTCTACTTACTTTGGGTATTGTTTGTTCCTCTTTTTCAAGTGGGTGTAGTATTAGGCTGCTTATTTGAGAATTTTCTTGCTTCTTAATATGGGCCTTCCTTCTTAAGACTGTTTTTCATGCATACCATAGGTACTGGTAGCTTGTATCCTCATTTTCATTTGTCTCAAGATATTTTTTATTTCTGTTTTAATTTCCTTTTTTCCAGTCGCTATTAAGAAACATATTGTTTAGTCCCCATGTACTCAAACTTTTCCATTTTACTTATAGTTGATTTCTAACTTTAGGCATTATAGTCACAGAGAGTACTTGGTATAATTTTTATCTTTTCAGTTTTGTTGACAATTGATTTCTGTCCCCTCATATAGTCTGTTCCTGGAAATATTCCATGTGCACTTGAAAGAAAATGTGTATGCACAGTTTTGAGGTGGAGTGTTCTATAGATGTCTGCTAAACTATTTGGTCTAGTTTCTCACTTAAGGTTATTGTTTCCTTTTTTTCTGTCTTATTGATCTGTCCATAATTGTTAGTGGGGTGTTAAAATCCCCTAGTCACATTGTATTGTCAAGATCTCTCTTAAGTCCAGTATTGTTTTATGTATCTTAATGTTCCATCATTCAATGCACATGTATTTATGAGTGTTATTTCTTCTTTTTTTATTAGGTCCTTAATCATAGGGTGCTGTTTGTCTCTATCTTTTACTAATTGTTTTAATAGGAAGTCTATTTTATCTGATCTAAATATAACTATTCCTGATTTTTTTTTTTTTTTTTGGTTGCCATTTGCTCAAGGACTGACTTCCAGCCAGTAACTCTTAAGATTGTGTTTGCTTTGTTGGTAAGAGGAATTTCTTGTAAACAGCAGAAGTTAGACTTTATTTTTAAATCCATTCAGCTATTCTGTACTTTTTAACTGTTGAATGCAGGCCATTTACATTTAAGGGGATTATTGAGACTTAAGGGTTCATTTCCATTTTGTTATTTTATTTCCCAGGGAGATATTACTTGTTGTTTTTTTTTTTTTTCTGGGGTCTTTCTTTTATCTTTTGTTTAGGTTCCATTTCAGTTGTCTTATGTGTTATTTCTATTTTTGTTTGAAGGTTCTGCTGAGGTTAATATATGATGAACTATTTGTGTGACCGGTTGAATGGTCTGGTCTCTGACTTGTTCTGATGCATCACAGTGTTATTCTCCTCCTCATTCTTCATGTGATATAATTTAGGTGTCTGTTACCTCTATGTTTGTTGTTCTTTTTTTTTAATAACCCCTTTAAAACTTTTTTCATATGTGGCTTGGTAATGATAAATCGCTTCAGTTTTTGCTTCTCACTGAAGTTCCTTACTCTTCCTCTGTCTTGCATGTTAATTTGGCAAGGTAAGATATTACAGAATGGAAATGATTTTCCCTTTAATGACTTTAAATATCTCCTTCATATTTCTAATATTTCTACAGCAAAGTCTACTAAATCTGCTGAGGTATTCCCATATGGGTTACCCTTTTTTTTTTCTTGATTTTTTTTTTTAGTATTCTGTCCTTGTGATTGACTTTGAACAGCTTTATTACAAAGTATCTTGATGTAGGTGTTATTTCATTTGGAACTCTTTGAGCCTCTAGGATTATGACATTTGGTTGATTTCCCAGACTGAGATGGTTTTCAGTGATTATTGTTTTAGACAAATTTTCTATGCCTTTCTTCTTTCTCTTCTTCAGGGACCCCCACAGTATGAATGTTGTTTCTCTCTAGATTATTCTTTTTAAAAAAAAAGATTTATTTCATTTACATGCATACAAGAACTGGGGTATAGGCCAGAGGTGTGGGGGTTGAGAGGATTCACCAGAGGCATAGTGGGAAACAGAGCAGGCAGATTTATTGAAATACACTGCTGAGGGGAGCAGCAGGTGAGATAGGAGAGGTCTGCTGTGCCATATGGGTTCACTCCCTGGCCAGAGATCAAACTCATGCCACAGCGGCAGGTGATAGCTTGATAGCACTGAGACTTTAACCCTGCACAACGAGGAAGGCCCTCTCTAGATTATTCTAAAGGGAACTTACACTATTTTAATTTTTTAAATTCTTTTTCTCTATCTTGTTTTATGTATATGTTCTCCAACACTGCACTTTCAAGCTCATTAATTCTTGTCATTACATGTATTTGTCTGTTGTTGAGGCCATCCTTTGTATTTTCTAATTTGGTTATAATATTTCTTAGCTCCATTATTCTAGTTATAACTACCTCATAGTTTTTTTCTCTTCATTCTGTTGCTGCTTTATCCTCATTGTTCATTCGTTTGTGCAATCATTTGTTTGTTTTAGTTCCATAAGCTTTGTTAAAATTACTGCCGTGAACTCCTCTTCAGTTATGTTCAACAGTTCTGCTGAATTGAGAACCTCTTAGGGTAGTTTTTGCTCCAGCATTTGTGGTACATTCTTCTGTCTCTTCACTTTTATTTTTTATGGGTTGTAACAGGGATAGATTTTCAGACTATTGACTTCACACCTATTGAAGTAACTGGAGAACTATTACCAGCAGTGGGACATAGGTAGAAAAGGAGCTGGGCAGTAGGACACCGAAGGATCACTTCCAGTGAGCATCAGAGACTCAAGCTTCTTACTGTGGTGTAGATACTAGGATTGCATGGTGGGGAGCCACAGTGATTGCCTCCTATAGGTCAGCTCCTCCACCTAAGTCCTGTGGAGCCTCATGTCAGCTTCCACCTCTAGACTATTTCTGAACACTAGAGGTAGTGCTGAGTATGGTTCATAGTTCATATGGGGTGACAGACTGAGAGTTGTTCTCTGTTCTTTTCCATCAGAGATTCTTGCCCTGGGGTGTCTGCCCTGTTGTTAGAAGATGCTTAACTTTTTGGACACATTCATTTGTTCTCTTGATTTTGGCCCTGAGATGGGTTATGACAGGTGTTTTGATTATTCCAGGCTTGACTTTGAGCAGTAGCCTCCTCGATGAGGAGACACAGGTGATCTGACCTCTTCCTTACCACCACCATCCCCCACCCTTTTCCTCCCCATAGGACTCTCCTTGATCCTTGCCACATAGTGCAGGCTCCAGCTGTTCTATATTGAGACCCTCAGGCTCTAGCCAGTAATCCTGTCTCTGCATCCTGGATCTTCTATCTCTCCACCAGTGTATCCCCTGTTCTGGGTAGCATCTCTGTGTGCCTCCTTACCAGTACAGTGCAGTCCCTGATTTTGGCATGTGCCCTTGAGTCAGCAATTGTAGGGGGTTTCCATACAGCAGCTGCCCCTTCCTCTTGTGGGTTATACGTCCCTGGTATCACTGTAAATACAGTTCAGTTAAAGTTTTTCCTGCCCCTCCCCCATTTTTCCTGTAGGGAATTTTGGCTTTGTTCTGCTATAATCTAGCTGTTAATATATGGAGGCAGTGAGCCCAGGGCCCTCATTCTGCTGCCCTCTTGCCAGGCTCCTGCAACTAAAATTTTATTTGAATTGATTTAAAATTTAAAACTGATGATTTTTGGAAAACTCTTGGTTTAGCTTGTCTATGTAAATGTGCTTTTTCATCTGTAAATCTTATGAAAGCTAAATACAGATCAAGTAATTTCCAATGAAAATTTAGCATGTTTTTGACACAAATTGAGATGTGCTATAAATGTATAATATATACTAGATTCTAGATATAATAAAAAGAATGTAAAATATACC
Source organism: Scalopus aquaticus (assembly GCA_004024925.1). Lineage (NCBI taxonomy): Eukaryota > Metazoa > Chordata > Mammalia > Eulipotyphla > Talpidae > Scalopus > Scalopus aquaticus. The sequence goes on from PVIJ01000541.1 coordinate 150,672, forward strand.
ATTAATAATTTTTATATTGGTTACATGTGGAAATGATAATGTTCTGGATATTGTGTAACAGATTAAACAAAATACATTACTAAAACTGACTTCACCTGTTTCTTTTTACATTTGTTTATTGTGACTACCACATAATATAAAATTAAATTTGTGGATTTCACTGTATTTCAGTTGAGCAGCACAGATGTCAGATGTGGACAGTGGCATGAAAGCACTTAGCAGCCAGATAGGGTGCCAAGTGTATGTGTTACCTCTAAGCACTAGAGCCTCTAACCCCACAGACCTGTCTTCCAGCTCTAAGCCCAACAGGAGGATGTTTAGACATAGACTGCTAAAACATGCTTAAGAGCGTAAGTCACAAATTCATTGTTGTAGGCACCAGGCACATAACCTTCTATGGAAAGGAGTGAGATAAGGTACAGTCAGTGGCCAATTGCTCTAAAGACAATACACACACATACACACACACACAAACACACGAGCCCAGTGGATGTCCCTTGATCAGTGGATGACCAGCATGCCATGTCTGCACCATTCCATGGAATCAAAAGAGATTCCATGGAGACCTTCAAATGTGGTCACTTCATTCCAAGGGTGAAGAAACTAAAGCCAAAGAAATGAGTATTGTGCTATTTAGAACTAGAGTCAGGCCAAAAGCTACAATCCCGGATGTCCCCTGGAACACGCCATCCTCAGCTTCAGGTGCAGGCAAGTACATATCAGTTGGAATTGAGAAAGGACCCAAACTACAAAGATCAGGCAGTCTGCCACCTACCCTAAAAGACCAAGCCTCCCTTTCCTGACACAAAGTCCATTCTGAGGAATTGGAGTTGGGGCCAGAAGGCATTCTATCCCATCAGAGAGGCAGAGACAAGTAGAGAGAGAGAGGAAGAGACATACATACCTCCCCACAGCATCTATTCACAACCCCAGAAGACTTGAGGTAAGGGGGAACACAAAATAAAGATTCCTTTGACTGGCATGGATAGCAAGAAGGAGACAATGGAAGAAAATGGGAAAAGTGTAATGGTTCTCTAGGGGGGAGAAATGCTAACACTTTACAGAGAAAAAGAGAAGATCAAGGCACCAACCTGGAGTGGCTGGCAGGTGTTGCTAAGGTGGAAAGACTAAAGAGAACAGTGGAGGGGGTGCGGGTAGGTGGCAAAGAGAAAGAGGTACAAGAGCCCCCCACCCATCCAGGGTCTGCCTTTAACAGAAAGAAAGTGAACCTCTCTGATTTACCATATTGGACCAAAACAATTTTCACACCAGAAGTATAGTCTATAAAATGCTTGCCTCCAATCTACCCCCATAGATATAATTTTACCAAATACAACCATTCAATCCCATATCTAAATTTATCTAAACAAAATACAGTTCGTAACAAAGAAAAGCAATTTTCATATATTATTACACAATATTGTTCATCATAGAAAAAGCTTTAATGTTTTTAATTAAATATGGTAGCTAATTGTTAGTGTTGCCAAAGAGATTGCCTGTCCTTGAAAAAGTTAACACCTGTTTGCAAACTAAAGAATTGCTAGAATTGAGTCAAACCCTTTGTTCTTTTTTCAGGACCCAGCCTCTTGATCTCTTTTCTAGCACCTAGTAGGTGCTGAATATTTTGTTGACTGAATTGAGTTTTCTTTATCCCTAGTCTTCATTTCCTGACCCTAAACTGGGCCTTGATGCATAGGGAAATATCCCTACCTACAAAATCCTAGCATAGCCAGGCTTTTTCAAGTGTCTTTGATTCATAACATTGGTTCGGAGACACTTGCCTAAAGGGAATGACTGAGGGTTTCAGAAAGAAAGAAACACACAAAGGTGGGCACCATAGGCAGAGACATAAAGTGCTAAGACATAGCGTAACAGAAAGACACACAGATGCAAGGATGGGATGACTGCAGGAGATAGTGTTACCAGGCAAATGGGGCTTCAAAGTTGGCCAAAGGCAGTGCCCAAATTGCTTACCGGTCACTATCTTGGTTCTGCACCACACAATTGAAAGACTATTCAGGCTTAGAGAACAATAACAATGGGATTTATTGAACAAACAGGAAAAAGCAAAGAATTACTAAAGTCAACATATGGCTGTTTACATTACTTAAAGCAATGTCCGGTCCTTTAAGTCCCAGAAAAGTAACAACGGTGGCATCTTCCTGCCTCTGCTAATGTGGAGCTCCTCTTCTAAACAATAGGCCACGTTTCCAAAATGGCGTCTTCCTTCTTCTGCAGACGCACAACAACCAGAGTGCAGGCCAGGTTCCAACTCACGAGGAAGACACAGAACACAACTGGAGATGCTCCCTGAACTGCCATGGTGCCCCAACACAGCACCAGGCCAACACTGCAAACAGCAACTACAGCGGCCAGATGGCCCAACAGACTGCACTCACACATTTTAGGAAGGCACCCGCTTCGGTCCTCTACCTTCTTCCTTTTGCTGCAGTAAAGACAAAACTGGGAGCAGTTTCCATCACTCGGCTATTTGCAAAGCCTCCAGAGTCGCTGGCCCCAAAGTCACTGAAGATTCAAAAATGTTTCTTCTTTTCCCACATCATGGTGACTGCTGTGATTCATGACATTGGTGCGGAGACACCACTCCATGACTGCTTCCTCTATTCCTGCATCATAGTGACTGACTTCCCCTTCTCCTTCAGTCCCTTTTATTTCTCATCAGACTCTCCACCCCAAACTGCAAACTTAGCATTTTCCCTGGGGCTATTCATTCTCATCAGCAAACCCCCTCCAGGAGTCACCACCTTTATTGGACTTTGGACTCAGCCTGGTTACAATAGCACCAGCAAAGTGAAGTCAGAAACTTAAAATGCACACCATTCAAGATAAGGAGATTTTAAAAATAGGCAAGAATGACACTTCAGAATTTTCTCTTAGGCTTTAATCTTTTATGATAAAATAATGGCAGAGAGAGAAGACAAGGCAGGGGTGGGAAAATAAAGAGGCAAAAGAAAGGAAAGGACAGCAAGACAGACAGCCAGGCATAACTGCCCGTTTTTAGAGCTGGCCTTGAACCTTGTAATAGCCACCCCATGCCCACTGGACTGGGATCCTTTATGCCTCTGGCATTCCAAGCCCTGTCTTGGCATGAAGAGTACTTTGCAAGTTCATATCCTCTCTCCAGCATCCTGCATGAAACATTCTCACTCAGCTCCCTCCCTTCGATTCCTAAAGCATGATAAGTTCATAATACACCTACATCCCCTAACTACAAGGTTTGTGCTATTTTAGAGTTGACCCTCAGCTCACAGAAGCTGCAACTTGATTTCCCACAAGAGAACTGTGGTTTCCTCAAGGCTCCAGATACTATTTTATATATTCCTCTATTCCCCATGATACCCAGCTGGGTATTACTAAGTGCTCAGTGAATACTTGTGTACTGACCAGTCCCCAAAGGGTGCCAACAGGACAACCTAACAGTCTTTTGGTCTATTAAATAGCTTCTGGGAGGCTGGCTGGTATGCTGTAGTCATCTCCTGGGCTCCTGTGCCCCCTGCCGGCCAGGAGGGGATCTACAATATATGCAGGATGAAGCTGGTTGCAAGGATGGTCCTGACCAGGGAAGGCTGGCAATGGCACTCCACCCTCACCAGTGACCCCAGATATCTTTCAAGGGTCTTGATGAAATTATTGAACAGAGCCAGCTGCTGTATTCTTCTGTGTTGGAGCAAATACCACGGCCTCCCAGTGTCCAGTATCCTTCAGAGAGCGATCCACACTGCCTGGCCTCAGCCCGGGGGATGCTCAGAGCTTCTCATCCAATTCTAGGGCCTCGTTCACCAGGGCAAGCCTGTGGACAGGAGCTGGGCTGTTCCCACTCAGGTAGTTCTGGATGACGGAGGCACAGTCCAGCCGCTCCATCATGGTCATGAGGTAGTGCAGCTCCTGCAAGCTGCCATTCTGCTCCTCAAACAGCTCCAGGATGGCCGCTGCGGGGCTGCGCTGGCAGGACAGGAAACTGCAAGAGGTGGGAAGAGGAGAAAGGAGGGAGGGGCACTGAGGTGAGATCCACTCCCACACACACACACTCCCTCCCCTCTCCTAGTTCTGTCCTCATCCTGCCTTGCCTATTTTCCAGGAAACTCAGGGTGGTAGGAGGACACCGGACTTTGAACCTGAGATTGACCTGGCTCAGATGCTGCTCTCTCTAGGACAGTTTCCTCTGCTTATACCAAGGGTTTTGATGAGAGGACTCAATGGTTGCTTTCAGCTTTGATGTTCTCGCATTGCCTTCTCTACCCCATCCCCATTCAAAACACTCTCTCCCTCCTGACTGCAGCCTGCTAACTGGCTCACCCCTCTCTCCCAGCCACACATCCTGCCCACAACAACAAAAAGTTAGTCTGCACCATGGCTTTTATCATGACCTCTCCTCTGCTTAAAAACTTTCCAGAGTCTCCACTAAGCAAGCCCATGCTCCTCGCTTTCCCATTCATCCAAACTCTGGCCTTGCCCTGTTTTTCTCTGACCTTTTCTAGCCTCCTCCCATCCTGAACCTTCCTTCCTCAAGTCTATCCCTTTCCCACCTCACACACATCACTCCCACAACCACCTCTGGTACTGCCCCCAGAGGGAAAGCCTGAACCCCTTCCCCACCGCCTGCTTCCTGAGCCCAAATTCCCACCTCCCAGATGGATGTGACCATCCTGTATCTATAATTCTCTATTATTCTTGCTTCAGCTATTTTTTGTCTGTTTATTTTCAACTGCTGTGCAGTCCTGGCTACATGTGATAAGGCACAAGAAACACTTGTCTTTATTTTTTAAGCTCTCTGTAACTCTCAGTGGAGTATAGCTCCTCAGGGCTGGATACTTGATAAATGTTTAATAAATAGATAACAGTAAAATCCATCCTGTTTTCAGGGCACAGCTCTAGCCCATCTCCCAGGTAAAGTCTTCCCTGACCACTACACTCATCATAGTCTGGATTCTGGGGCTTAGCTCAGAATTGTCCTACAGATTTCTCTTGACAGATACCATGGCTGCACTGCCCCCATTCCTGCTAACACTTATTGAATTGACATGTGCCAGACACTCGGCTACAGGCCTCACATACATCACCATACAGTCCGCCACTCTGTACAGACAGGCACAACAGGTCAAGCACTCCATCTGGGTCAGTTGCTTGCATGCTAATTGGTTTATTATAAAATATTTGCTGAGCACCTACTATGAGTCCGACATCTTTGTAGGTCCTGAGAATATGGAGATAAATAGAAAGAGCCGCCCTTTTTTGAAGGATCAGATAGAGAGCAGCCAGTCTCACTGCTAAGTTGCTCCTTTCTCTGTGGCTATGCTATAATGATTTACAATAACAAACATATATATTGGACTCTGCCTCTGGTTCCTAGCATAAAACTCCCAAAACCCTTGCAATTTCCTAAATGATAATAGCAGCAGCATCTTTTGTTCCAATATTTGGTCTAATATTTGGTTCCTGACACAGGGTTCCTAAATCCCTTGGAATTTCCTGGACTATTAGAGTATCTTTTTGTTCTAACGAGGTGATTCTGGGTGGGGTCCTGGATGGTTCTGGGATGGGGATTGACACCAAAAAGACCAAGCCATTATTAGCAGCTCGGGGGTTTTACCCCTACTGCTCTCCATGAGCAACCATGCCTAGGTGATGAAGCCTCCGATAAAACCCCCAGTAGCAGAGGGTACGGGGATCTTCCTATCAATAGTTATTTAACTACCTATGTGTGGTGGTGCTGAGAAGGCAGTGTGCCCAGAGAGGGCATGGAAGCTTCATGAGCTTTTCCACATACCTTGCCCTATGCATCTCTTTCATCTGGCTGTCCATCTAATCTTTATAATAGCCGTCATTAAACTGGTAAACAAAAGTGTCTACTTCAATGAAATGGAAAGAGATGAGGGGGTTGTTGGTATCTCTACTTTATAGTCAATTGAGTTATAGGTTATAAATTATATAATATAAAATAAATATATACATATAATATATGTGTGTGTGTGTGTGTGTGTCATAGATACAGATATGTTATAGAGATAACCTGGTCTTGTGAGTGGAGTCTAAAGTGGGTGGGGAACTTGTGGGATTAAGCCTTTAACATATCGGTTTGGATGCTCCCTCTAGATAGTGTCCTAAATTGTAGGATATTGAACTGATGTGGCAGAAAACTACCCTGTGTAGGGGGACATTCACTCATTTGGTGAACAGCAGAGTCAAAAGTGTTCTGGGTAAAAGTCAAGGAAACACATGTACAGAACAACTGGGTTTTTTCCCTAGACAGACATGGTTCCAGTTCCAAGGTGTCCTGAGAACCCCAAATCCCAGTCCTCCCCCTCCCATCCACAATCTCACCCTTCTTACCGGATTTTCATGCCACAGAGCCCCAGGTGGGAGGCCAGTCGGCGCCAGTCATTGCCCGTGATGCTGCTTGGTTCCAACAACATCTGCAGCTGCTCAAAGAGCTCAGGGGGCAGCCTGCAGCAGGGAAAAGGGTGTCCTTGGAGTGGAGGATCAAAGACACCCAGTCTGGCCCCATACATTCCCTTCCAAGGTGGTACTCATCCTGCAGGTACAGAGGCAGCGACCTCAAACATGCAGCCACAGTAACCCTCCCTTCACCTCACCTGTTGCATGGGGCTGGCTGGGAGAGAGGGGGTGGCACAGCCCAGGACTCCTCTTCTGACACCTGGAATCTGAGGATTTCCATGTACTTTGTCTCCAAGCCCTGAGTCAACAGAAGGTTGGCGAACACACTTAGGGGTCATAGCCATCACCCCAAGCAAGAAGTTGGAGAACCTCCCTCCCTCCCTCGTGTCTCTCCTCCAGCCTGTCCCCCAGAGCCATTTTACCAGGAGTCAGCCTCAAGCCACCTGGACGCCTAGCTTCTGCTTCTCCAGCCCTAGAACCTTCCCCCTTGTTTACCCACTGAGCTCTGGAGCCTGAAGACCAAACAGAGGGCATCCTTGAACACTAGGAGAAACCCAGGATGGGTCATGGGTAGGAGGAGGTCATTTGGGATAGAAACACAGAATTCAGATATACTTTACTTCATCCTCCATTCCTCCTTTCCTTGGTTCTTCCTCCCCAAGGAGTATCTGCCTACACTCCAATAAGATGCCACCAAGTTTCCCCGAAGACCATCAGCCTTGATTTCTCCATCTCTTTCCTTGGGACAGTGATATAGCTAACTCGAACCCTCCTACTCAGACCCCTCCCTGGTGGTCTCCCCACACTGAGGATACACACATCTTCAGATGTGAACAATCAGCCTAGAAAGAAACCTCTTTTATTTGATGCTAAGTTCCTCTGGGTTGGGAATGGGGTTACTGTAGGATTTGGTTCTTTTACCCTTGTAGAAGATTCATCCATAAATAACCAGAGTCAGGGGTCAAAGGTGGCCTGGAGGCCAGAGAACCTAAGCCCTGAAAGAATGCCATCATCCCCTGGCATGTGATTAGGGCCATGTTGACTGGGTACCAAGCCCCTTGCCCACTTTGCCCAGGAACTACCAGCCCCCACTCTGCCCTTCCTCTGCCCTTGAGCTCCAACTCACATCCTGAAAGGTGTGCATGGTGACAATGATCTCATTGGTTAGTGCCGAGCAGTCTTCGTTCTCGCTGGCTACAAAGAGGAGAGGATATGGCAGGTGAGAGAAGTAAAGGCCGGGGCTAAGAGAGCAGGGGGTGTTAAAAGGACGCTATGGTAAGGCTTTGGAGAGCTAAAGATGCTGGGGCAGGATGCCACGTCTTATTCTCTGCAAAGATCCACGTGGCTCCTCCCTTTAAGAGAAGGTCTGTACATCTGAATGAAGTGCAGCAGAGCTCCGGGGCTAACATGCAGGAGACGGACACAGAGTTACTGAACTACCTGCTTTTCTCCGGAAGCAGAAGGAGCGGAAGGGGCACTTTCCATGCCAGATGTGAAGATGGGGAACGAGCTGGGAACTGCTGTCATCTACATTGTCCCAACCTGGGGAGGGGACAGAGAATGGAGGGCCTCAGAGAGTGGCCTTCACCAGCATCCAAAACCTACTCCTTGCAGGCACTATTCAGGGTGTTGTGGGGAGAGATGAGGAGGAAGCAAAGAAATGAGGGTCAAGTGGATGAGAGGCCCCATAGTCCAGAAGAAAAGGTGGGGAGAAAGCTTCTACCACCACACACTCAGCATGCAGACTCCCCCTTACCCTCCCCTCCACAGCCCTCAGAAATGCCAGGCACACAAGTGCAACCCACATTCACACAAACAGCCTAGGCCCCACTGCCCATTCCAGCAGCCCACACCAGGAAGGAAAGAGAACCCAAGCAAAGCGGAGTCTCCTCCGACAGCCTCTCCATCCAGTGGGACCATAAAATCCTCCTCTCTCTTCCTGCTGCAGCAGGCCCAACACCTCTCATTTCCTCCATGCCGTATCCCACAGTCCACCCACAAAGTGGCAACCCCTGGGTGGGGGAGGGGCTCCCCAAGGCCTAAGTAGAAGCCAGAAGTTCCCTGAAGCTGCTGTCTGCCCAGCAGTGTCCCAAAGACACTGGAGGTTCCCAGATTTTCACCCCAGGGGAAAGCCCCAACCGTCCCTATTGCCCTATTCCCCGGAGCCGATCTCCCTCACCCTCAGAGATGTACTTAAGCTTCAGGTACTGGTCCCCTCGGGCCCCAGTGAAGTCGAAGAGCTGGCAGGGCCCACGCAGGCGCCCGCCATGGGGCTGCTCATTGGTCAAGGCCCACTGCAGGGCGCAGGGCGTGTTGTTGAGGAAGTAGACTCGCAGCTGCAGGTGGGACTGCCCTGGTGCCAGCGGGGAGCAAAACAGAGCCAGCTGCAGCCATTTGCGGGCTTCCTGGCCCACCGGCGCCTCCAGCACGCAGGTATAGAGGCTGTGGAGGGAGAAATGGAGGACCATGCGCTGGGTGCTGAGGACCCAGTCACCTGCCACCCAGCTCTGTCAGGCCCAGGGACCACCAAGGAGAGAAGAGCAGTCTAAGGCACGTATAAAGAGGAATTGGGGTGGAGGGGTGGCCAGGGAGAAGAAAAGTGAGTCACTTCATGGTGACAATCAGCAAGTAGAAGAACGAGCGGGTATTCTCCCATTTGGAAGAGAAGGGCTTGGGCTTGGGGCGACCAGGCTTGGGAGGGGGTCCCACACATGGCCTTGCTCTGGTCAGTGGGTGGCGAGGAGACTTGGGAGGTTGAAGGGCTGAAGAGTCTAGAAAGAGCTAAAGACAGACATGAGACAAACAGTGTCCTAAAGGGAATAACTGCCTTAGACAGTTGGGGACAGTCCTGAACAGAGGCGTAGGGAAGAAACATGATTTAGACACAGAGTGGGGATGGAGCAAGTCCCTCTGGATGGAGGGCTGGGGTTGAGTCAGACCTTTCTGGACACACAGACAGCAGTGTGGCAGGCTGTACTGTCCGGGACAGGGCCAGAGGGACACAAGCTGCCACAGACGGTGGGTGAGAGGGCAGGGCAGGGACGCAGGGACAAGGAGTCTACAGGTCATCTGGGCAGTTCCATAAAGAAGAGGGGCAGGAAGGATGGTTCACGGGCCCCTTCCTACCTGAAGTGGGACAGTTGGATGCGACACTCGTCCCGGGAGGTGTGGGCCCCCGACCGCCCCAGGGGCTTCCAGTCCTTGGCATCGAGCAGGGTGGTGTTGCTGCTATAGGTGCGGGCCTGGCCGGGCTGCTGGGCACAGTGCTTGAACGTGAGAGTGCAGGGCTTCAGGAAGGAGGCCCCATGAGGACCACATGCCACCACTGGGCTCACCAGCCCCTGGGCGTGGGACAGTGACGGGGCATCTGACAGGTCCCACACCAGGATCAGGGACACCCGCTCCTGGCGGCCCACAGCCACAGCACCTGGGGAGGAGGGAGCTGAGTTGGGCCTGGCGGTAGGCACGTGCCTTCCCCGGGAGAGGCCTGGCTAGAGTGCCGGGGGTGGGGTAGGAGTCCAGGACACAGGATGCCCAGCAGGGCACACTGGGGCAGCACAGAAGGAGAGCCAGTCCGCTGTACACAGCCACCCCCGCCCTCCCTGGGCTGCTGCTAACCCATATGGGGCCTGAGGTGAGCTTGCAAAAGGTGCTTTTCCTTCAGACACTATGCCTCTTTACTGGAGACTTGTCATAACATACTATTCATTAGAACAAGGCACTTTACTTCCACCTGCCAGGAATTTGTCATAAAAATACGTAATATATCCATCTTCAGAGTCAATAAAGTCATGCTAAAAATATAAGCAATTTTCAGAATTATGAAGATGTGGATGAATGATGTGGCCTCCACATATGTGTAACTGCACTGAGAAGGGACCTGGGTGCTGTTACCCGGTGGGATGAGCAGGGAGATGCCGGTATCCTGGAGTATCAGGCAGCCGCCCCGGTGATCCACCTCTCGAGCCGAAAACACCAACAGTTTGTTCATCAGCTCCCGGATGATGGTCTGGCCTTGAGTGGGGGTGTGCAGCTCCTGGTAGAAGGCAGCCATCTCTGGCAGCGTGGCGGGCAGATCCTGCCTTGGGGACTCATTTTCTGGTGGGGGCGTGGGCTGGGACACGGACTCGTCTTGGCTATCCAGATTCCAGAAGGCTCCCTGCAGCCAGCGAGGACAGTGCCATCGAAGGCACTGGACCAGAAGGAGGGCACTGGCCACTGGCACCCCCACCAGCAATAGGAACTGGCCGGGTTGGAAGTAACTCTCGTGGGCAGAGCACATGGGCCTGGTCACTTGATGCTGCCAGCTCCCGTGCACCCCTGTGCTGGCCACAGCCAAGGGCCTGGAGAGAAAAAGGGGTCAGTACCAGGTTGAGCCCTTTCAATGTCCTAGAGGCCGAGGCTTGGCTTCCAAGTAGCCACAATTGCAAGTTGTCTTCATTCCAGCGCACCCCAACACCCCAATCAGATCAATTCCCTTAACATAACTTTCACCTATTTCTCTTACCTACCATGGCTCCCCATGACCTAGTACAGCAGATTTAACTCCACTGAGGCAGAAAGAGCTTTGGCTTGGAGTTAGAGGATGTGAGTTCAAATGCCACCTTCGTCACTCTGTCTGAGTGAGCTTAAAGTGCCTCAGTTTCCACATCTGTCAAAATACTGACCTTGTGCTAATATGGAAAATGCATGTGCTTCTATGGGAAGATCTTTAAGTACAAAGCAAGTCACAAAGATATAGGCACCCCTGATCTCATCAACGTAAATAAAACTACAGACAAGAACAGACAAATATTTATGGGTGTACATATGTAAATAATAGAGAAAGATTTGGAGCAGTGTTTGCAAGAAAAATACAATGTGAGCTACACCCCAAAAAGCCAAAAAAATAGGGGAAATTAATTTTAATAATATTTACTTTAAGCCAATGTATTAAAAACATTATCATTCTCAGTGGCAATCGATATAAAACCATGAATGAGCTGCTTTACATTCTTTTTTCACGCTAAGCCTTTGAAATCCAACCGTATTTCACACTTAAGTCACATCTCAGTTGGGACTTGCTCTATTTCAAGTGCTAGGAGTCACATGTGCCAGTGATTCCTGTCTTGAACACTGCAGATCTGGAAGAATACACCCCAAATTACTCCCTTGGTCGTTACTGAGAGAAATGAGAAACTGACAAGTCAGAAGGTATGAATGTGGGCTTTCAGTTTTCTTAAATTCTTTTTTCTGTGTTCTTTGGATTTTTCACACCAAGCATATACTTCATATCAAGTTTGGTGTCACTCTTTTTGAAAGCTGTTACGAGTGGGGTGTCATGGGAAAGTCACCTCTCAGCATCATCGTGAGAGTGGCATGAGATCATGAGGAAAGCACTTGGAGACGACAAAGCGCTATCCAAACATGTCTGTTTTTTTATGCCCCTCCTTCTGCCAGAAAGGCCAGAGGTAGCTAACAGGGACAGAGGAAATACAGGAGTAACAAAAGTGAAAGAGTAACAAAAACGAAGAAGAAAACAAAGCCTCCTGTGAGGCTGGAATGAGGCAGGGCACAAGCATACCCTGACCTCCACTCACCTGGCTACCAGGCAGGAGTGGCAGGCTGGGACCTGGGACTTCCAGCAGCTTCCTGCTGCAGAAGCCAGCTCGGCCTGAGGCCCTCC
>PVIJ01000541.1:162853-279111 GCA_004024925.1 Scalopus aquaticus
CCCCCCCCCCCCTTGTGCTCAATAGCACCTCCCCCTGGCTCAACAGCCCTTGACAATCTACCTCCACTGCCATCCCACCACCCAGAGGAACTTGATTATATGCTGCCACGTGTGGTTTTCCCACTCAAATGAACATTTTCTGAGCACCAGCTGTGTACCAGGCACTGTGGGACGTTCAGTCCTGCCAAAGATGCCATCTCATTCAGAGCTCAAGGAGCTTTTGAGGAAAGGTAATTCATTCACTTCCTAGCAGCTGAGTTCTCTGAGGAATAATAGCTTCCTTCAAAGTCCTCACACCCCCTGTGTCTGAGTCCCTAGGCTTTGTACTAGAAAAGTTTCTGGCACCCATACTATTCCACCCCCCCACAATCACACTACCCCCCTGGAGCTCAGGCCTTGCCTCTCTTCCCCAGCCTCCAGCTACTTCTTTGCCCATCTTTTTCCTTCCTTTTTTGGGACCCAGGCAACCTAAGCTCCCTTCCTAAGTCCTCCCAGATGGAGACAGAACCTCCTCTGCAACTTCAGGTTGGAGGCCTGGGGAGGAATCTTTCCCTAGTGTCCCCATTGAAAAATAGACAAGAGAGAAAATGTTTGGCCTTATTTCCTTTGCCCCAAAATCTCACCCTGCAGACAGGCCTCTTGCAGGGCACACAGGTGAAGCAGGGGAGTTGGTAACACCCCGAATCTAGTAGGAACAGGAACTGGAGCAGCAAGCTTCCCTTTACATCCCATCCATCCCTTTTGGTTCTTCCCCATTAAAGATAATTGGAATTATAACTGTAATAATAAGAGCTAACATTTATGGAGCTTTACACCCCATTCCTGTGCTAAAGCACTCTATGTGGCCAATCTCATTTGCTCCTCACAGCACCCTTATGAGCTAGGTGTTATTTTTATCTTCATTGAGCAGATAAGGAATCCAAGTATTCTCCCCACAGTGAGGATGGACAGAAGATTATTAAGCGACAACTAAAAGCAGAAGGATGAGCAGGGATGAGCAGGACTTCCAGAAACACTCCCTGTCTCTCCCTGCCCCTTCTTTTTCCCTGGATGTCTTCCCTTCCACTTCTAGAGGAAAAGAAGTTGGAAGAAAAAGAAGCAAAAATAAAGTGAAAATGAATAGAAGGGACAAAAGGCATATTCTTTGTTCCATGGAGAAGGATATACCAAGGCACACAGTGGCAGGGGAAGGGCTAGCTAATGTGGAAGAAAGGGGGGGGGGGAACAGCTCAACAACCTTCCTGGGGCCTCCAAAGACCAGAGTCCAAACCTCCTTGCCCAGCCTCTCAACCTGGCTTATATGCTCCCCAAAGCCCACTAGGCCACTCACCGGGCATGGACCCCATTTATTTACCTGCATGGAGCAGGTTCGCTCCTCTCCCAGCTCAGCCCTCTCCCCCCACCCCCATCTCCCAAGCTGATAGTTCTTCCGGATGCCTTCCTGGGGCCAAGGTCCCAATCTACAGCACTGCAACCAGCTCAATGCAGCTCCCCAACCTTTGCCTGACTCTCGATCACCCACAGCTCCAGTGTGCATTGCTCCAAATCCCAGATCACCCTGAGTAGCACTTCCCCAAGATGAACACTGCCATTATCTGTCCCTAGGTAGTTATCCCCTCCAGCACAAAAACCAGGCTCCAGCTGCAAAGCTCTGCTCATAACCTTTAAGGAAACCCTCAGTCCTCCATCCTGCCCTCACCCTGGCACATCACGATAATCACCAGGCCCTACCCAACAGGTAATTGATCGCCAGTCATTGAGGACATAACAAGTACTGGGATGGATGGGTCCAAGCATCAGCCAAGGGCAGCATTCATCAGCATACTCTCAACTTACGCAGGACCAGAACCATCCTACAGGTCCTCGGCCCCTCTGGGCAATGGCCCTCTCCAGAGCTGGTTTTTTCTTTTCCTCCTGCAGAGGGTCTCCACACTCTGGCAGGACAGATCCAACTGACCTGGCTCCTGCTCTGAGCCCCATGGAAGCCCAATATGCTGCCCCCCATCCCTAGCTGCCCCAGCGGGTGCTCACCTTACTCTCTCCCGGAGGCTGAGGGCTTGTTCAGGAACAGTAACTCCTTCTCTGAGAAACAGAAGTCAGCCAGACCAGTACAGGTGGGTGGGGAATCCAGGCAGGAGTGGCCTGGCACTTCCCGGCAGAGTCCTGCCTCCCGGCCACCCCAGACAAGAATGAAAGAACCTGTCCCAGTCTATTGGCAAAGTCCAGCCAGGGAGTAGCCTAGGGTCCCAGAAGTCAACGGGCCTATCAGTCTAGGTCTGGGAGGGAGTGGTCAGAGAGGCAACCTGAGCTCAGGTGCAACTCCCTGAGTGCAGGGGACCCCCCCCTCCCTGCAGTGCCCTCTGCTGGTGAGCAGATGCCCTCAGCCACAGGCTGTTGCAATGGCAGAAGGTAATAAGGGACCATACCAGAGCTTCTTAAACTATAATGGGCACACAAATCGCCTGAGAGATCTTTAAAATGAGCGTTCTTGTTCCCTCAGTCTGGGGTGGGGCATCTTTAGGAAAACCCCAGGGGATGCCAATGCAGCAGGTCCAGGGAACTTCCCGTTCCCTCCCCCACAGAGATAACAGAGGAAGCGCCGAGAGGGTTAAGACTCACAGTTGCTGGTGTACCCATATCTGCTCCCTACCCAGTGCTCTTTCCACCGCCCACATTCAGAGTTGGCAGGGAGAGCTGCCCCTTGGAGGGGAGTTGAACTTTGGGGCTGTTTGCCAGCCTGAGACCTTTAGAAACTCTGCCTAGGAAAGGTGGAACCACAGAATGGAAGTTCCCTATCCAGAGGGATCTATTTTTCAGGTTGTTGGCTGCTGTACCCTCAGTTCCTGGTACAGCCCAATACAGAGCAGGTGCTCGATAAAGATTCGTTGAATGAATGTTAGCTGAGAGAAATGGATTTTGGCTCCAGACTGCCACCACTGAACCCAAATGACCTACCTGTTGGTCCTGTAATCTTAGGGAAGATACTCAGCCCCTCTGTGCATTCCCCTTCTTGTCTGCCAAATACAGACACTAGTACCTTGTGAGGTACCATCATCATCACTATTCTCTAAATGCAACACATTTCAGTAGTGAGACCACGGTCTGGCCTCTGGCAGCTGAGGAGTCACAGTCAATGCTCTCAGCCCCCGAGATATAATCTCCCATAGAAAATAAGTAGCTGCCACTGCTTTCATCTCAGTTAACGATTCTCTAGCCTCTTGCCCTTGATGCAACCCCCTTCCCTCTGCTGGCCTCCCCAGGGAGAAGGCAAGGAGATGGGATAAACACCCCTGAAAGATGGATCCCAGGTCCTCAAACCACATGGGGACATGTGGCAAAGGAATGTGTGGAAAGAGGCCAGCCTGGGAGGGAGAACTTGTGTCTGTTAGAGGAGTAAGGAAAGGGTGCTTGAAGCTCTGAGAGGAACAAAGGGGGGCAGTGTCAATCTATTGGACAAAGCCCTGTATGAGTCACGCCAAAGGTGGCTTTCTCCTCTGGTTCACGAAGTTCTAGGGGTTTATGCACGATCTGTCTAGCTCAAGTTCCAAACCAGGAAGGGCCCTGCCAACCAGCAGGCTATAACCAGGGGCTGTGCTCATGGATCAAGAATTCATTCCCAAAGCTGGCGCCAGTCTCACTTAGGGACAACCCCAGTTACAGGAAAGTGCTGAGAAAGCCTGAGGGTCCCACCACCCCAGGGACACCAAGCTAATGCATGGGTGCATAGACCACAGACATCAGTAGCCTTGCAACTTGGGGTTGAGCTATTTCAGGAAGTCTGGGTCTCACTGTGCTGAAGTCTCAACCTCCATCAACCTCCCCCCACCACTACTGCCAGAGGCCAGGTCTAGCAGACTGGGGGTCCCCACTGAGAGGAATCCTTTGGGACCATGCAGGCAGCAACCGGACTCCCCAGACAATGTGACCAGCCATGTCATTGGAGAAAGGCAGGCCAAGCCTGCTCCACCCTTCTCTCGGTCCCCCACCCTCCTCTGCCTTCCACCCATTGCAGCTCTTCAGCACCCAGCGTGGGAGGTGTGCTCCTAAGGTAAGGGGAGCACAGGCCTGGGCTGGGCGGCTCTGGGATGGTTGGGAACAGGAGAAAGGAGGACAGGGGTGGGGAGGGAAGATGGGATCGCCAATAGATAAAAAATAAATAAATAAACAAACAAAGAGACCGAGACAGAAAGGGAAGGCAGAAGATGAACAAATGAACAGAGAGGGGCAAAGAAAGTTGAATAAAAAGATGTGCAGTGGGCAGGCTGGTCGCACTGTCCCAGGAACCCCCAGAACCTTGACAGAAAAATGGAGCCAGGGGTCACTTCAGGACACTGAGAGTAGCTTCCACTTGCCCCTTCAGTCCTGTCAGTCATGGGGAGGAGGCTGAGATATTATGTACAAATGGACAGAATGACACTGGATGAAGGTCTTGCTTGGGGAGGGGGGAGGTCTGCACATCATCCCATATGCAAATGACATGTAAAGCAACATGCAAATAAGTGTGCCCCTTATGTAATCAAAGACCAGTCATTTCTTTGAGAAATCTGGGTGCTTGTATAAGCCACACTGACCTACCAGAAGTAGAATAATATAGGAGGACCTCCCAGCCCCTGAGGGGTAGAAGGGAGCTAAAGATTCAGGGAAAGGAGCCCTGGAGTCACAGGCTGACTTTGAACTTGGCAGGAGCCCCATGTGGGTGGGCCCCTTGAATTCACCAGTCTGGCTTAGTGAGATAACCCTGGTCTGTTTGAGGCTAGAAATGACCCCCAGGGATGTCCTGATCCTGCTTAGAAAGTGGTTCTGCCAGGTTAGTTATGTACACTTGGTTGAGTTCCGTCGAAGACCCTCTCTCCTTGAAGGCCTGCTACGTACCTAGCCACTGCCACCATGGGAGGCAGAAAGACAGTCACACCTGGACCTGATCTCCAGGAGTCAGAGATATGTTGGGGGAAGGGAACCTTCCACTGAAAATGATTATTAGCTGGCCAGTATCCTCCCAGTGCCAAATGAGCAGTAAATAAGTCCATGGAAGCCAGAAAAGGGGCAAAGCAGTGCGAGGCATACAGGAGTAGACAGGTGCTGGCCTGGAGGCCAGGGGTCTGGCCTCTATGACTAGACCTCCTAGGAGGCGCTCAGGCTGGCAGAGAGTCATGTGGGTCATGGAGATGATGAGGAGACGTGGGGGCAGAACTAAGAGGAAGGTCCACCTTTAACATGTCTCTGCCTTTCAGAGTTTGCCTCCTTGAGGAGAATGTGGCCTCAAGGGGCCATCTTCGTGGCCTTTCCCCACCTGGGACCCATCCTGGTGTGGCTGGTCGCCGGCCATCGGATGTCTGGGTGGTGTGATGAACCAAGGAGGCTGCCCTGGTGCCCGCTCCACAAAGTCTTGCTGCTAGTGTGGACCACTATCTACTCTGTCATGGGGTAAGCACCTGTCTGTCACTCCCTCCTGGTACCTGCTGGAGTGGCAACTTCTGCAAATGCTGGCCTCCAAAGTAAAGGCTCCCCATCTTGCCTTTCACAGTGGTCCCTCTGTGCCTGCCTAGGGTCACAGCCAGCCCTCTTCATCCACCCCTCTCCGAGTCCCCCAACTGCTCCCCTACCTCACCAGGCCCGACACCTCCCACCCTACCCCCAGACCTTCATGCCTAGACCTATTTGCCCCACTTTCAGCCCGCAGGGTTCCCTCTTCATAACTGAGAGTCCTAATGCCAGAGGCCTCCTCCATTGGGCATGAATCACCATCCCTCTCACCGTTCTGCACCATCTCTCCACAGCTATGCCTCCTACCTGGTGTGGAAAGACCTGGGCGGGGGCTTTGGGCAGCCCCTGGCCCTGCCTCTCGGCCTCTATGCCGTGCAGCTCACCATCAGCTGGACTGTCCTGATTCTCTTTTTCGCAGCCCACACCCCTGGTCTGGTAAGGCACACAGCACTTTATAGTGGAGGGGAAGGTGAGGCCACCAGGCCCCCAGAAGCAGATAGCGCAGCAGATGGATTAGATGCAGGCAGGTAACCGGTGGGCTGATGCCTCTGAGCCCCGGAACTTGGCTCATTGGGTCCAGGGTGCTGCAGAGAGCTCAAGGGACGCTCTCAGGCCCCGCCTGACCCACCTGCCCCCTCCCCAGGCCCTGCTGCACCTGCTGCTGCTCTATGGGCTGGTGGTGAGTTTGGCGCTGATCTGGCACCCCATCAACAAGCTGGCTGCCCTGCTCCTGCTGCCCTACCTGGCCTGGCTGACCGTGACCGCTTCCATCACCTACCACCTGTGGAGAGACAGCCTTTGTCCAGAGCACCAAGCTCAGCCCACCGGGGAGAAGAGCAACTGAGGCGCCAGGGCACAGGAGCGGGGGGAGGCCAGGGTAGGGGTGTGAGAGGCAGCAGGCAGGGCTGTGGGGCTCAGAGAAGGGTAGGGAAAAGGGATGAGGGGGTTGACTAGCGATGGATGAGTCCCTGAAGGTGACTTGCCCTATGTGGTGCCTGTCCTGGTCCTTGGGGACCCACTTTATTAGAATTCAGAGAAATGGGAAAAAGGGAGGAATTTTATTTTACACTTAACGTGAATGAATGAATTTATATCAATAAACATTATATAGTAATATAAATTAATAAAATCCTCCTACCACCTTTGAGGGCTGTCTAGGGCTGCAGAGAGGGAGGAGAAGCAGCTGAGTGTGGGGGAAGGGTCACATGCACTCCCAAACCTGGCCCCCAAATTGAGGACTCAGATTTTTAATGGCTTGATGAAAAAATTCTTTTTGAAAAGTAACAGAAAAACAAAACAGAAAATTAGATAAAGTAAGAAGGGGTACTAGTTAAACATGTCAAGTTCACATATTGTCCATTATTAATTTTCTATATGTGTGATAGATCATATACTATACATCATATTTTACATACCTAGGAATATAACAAGACTATAATTACATCTATTTAAATACTATATTATGTTAGCTCTGGTAATGATTATATCATAATATATAGTATGGTTATCTGATATCGGTCACCCCAAGAGCTCATGCGATTCTCTCTAATAGGTAAAATTATAGATCACTTTTTATTTTTGCTTTAATGTACTCTTATACTATTAATTTTTTACATCAATTAATATTATTGTTACTACTATTATTATAAAATAAAATGTTTTTTCAAAAGAGAGAGATGTGAGCCTCAGGAGGCTGATGGGTGAATTCAGTAGGAGTCTCTTGTCCAAACTTCTTTTTCTAAACCTTCTCTTGGCTGTTTTACTGTCATTGCTTCCTTTTACTTTTTCCTCAACTTGAGGGCAGCAAAGAGTCCCTGCCCCTGGGGATACCACCTCCAGTCCTGACAAGGCAGTGGGGAGGCCCAGCACCCTGAGATGGGGTCTCCACCTGACACAAGATGGAGTCACCGGGGTGGGTCTGGACGGCGTCTCTAAGACCCCCGTGTCTTCCTCACGTGCCCACCTAAGACCCCCACTGAATGTGCACCAGCAACATTGGGGAGCTTGTTTGTAAATGTATATTCTTCAGGCATCACCCAAGACCTATGAATCAGGACTTTTGGGCAGATTTAGATTTAACAGGATCCCAGAACTTTTACCAACCTCTTATTAAATTCGATCGTTTCAGTCAGGCATTACCTCTTGGAGGTCCCCTTTGTTTTGAAAACTTGTGGTTCTATGAGCTGAGTTCTAGGTTTGGAACCAACTCTGCCCTCTCAGGTGGGGGCCAAGGACTTCAGAGGGGGAGAGGCCAAGACAGACACCATCATTTGAGCTCTCCAAGAAAGAGCGAGAGAGAGGGTATCTGCATCCTGCTTCCTCACTAAGAGCTTGTCCTGCCGCCAGGCTAGGCAGGTAGGTCACCTGCACCGGGAGGCACTCTGTGCCCCACCCACCATTGTGTCTCCAGCTCCAGGGCAGTGCAGGGCTGAGTATTCCTATGTCTTTGTTTGATTGATTCATTTATTCATTCATTCATTCAGTGAATAAGTGAACAAATTGCCCCATTAAAAGAAAATACTGACCAGCACCTGCATCCAAATCTAAATCAATGGCATTAATAGTTCTGGAAACTTCTCAAGTGGTTCTCATATGCAGCCAGATCAAGACCACCCACCATAGGCAGTGCTTCTCAAAGTGTGCCCAGTGACCTCCTGGGACACTTGTTGAAGTCTTGGACTCCACCGTACTCCAGATCCACAAAATCAGATAGCCGTGGGACGTGAGGATCATGGCATGCAGTAGTTTACAGTCTGGTTCCAGAGACCAACCAATTTGGGCTTGGCACTGACTCTCATTCATTAACTAATAAGCCAATGTGTAACGTGCTTTGCTGCCTGAACTTCATTTCCCTCACCCATAAAATGGAAACATCATAGAATTCTTGGGAAGAGTCAATGAGATAATCAGTTAACAGGTGTTTGGCAGAGAGGAAGTGCTCAATAAACGTTAGCTGTTCTAGGAGGGGGACTCAGGAAGTCACCTGTTTAATAAAAACACACAGGGGTCTCCCTGGTGGTGCAAGGGGTTAAGTCTCAGCACTATAACGCTATCAGCAGCCACTGCAGCACAAGTTCAATCCCCAGGTAGGAAGCTTCCCACATGGCACAGCAGACCTCTCCGGCCTTGCCTGCTGCTCCCCTCATTAGTAGATTTCAGTAGATCCTCCTAGTCTGCTCCCCACGCTGTCTTTGGTGAATCCTCTCACCACCACCCCCCCACACACACATACCTCTGGCTACACCCCAGCTCTTATATGCATAAGTAAATAAATAAATCTTTTTTTTAAAGAAAAAATATAAGAACACATCGTTCTGATTCACCCTCCAATCCAAGACCCCCCTCTGCTTCCAGACTCGGGAAGTACTTCCCGAAGAGCCAGGACAGTGAGTGACGTCCTCTCGGGTCGGTGGTAGGGCTCACTACCCCACACACACAGGATGACTGCCTCTTTGTCCCGCACACTCATGTGGATTTTGTCTTCACCTCAATCAAGTTTTTAAAAACTGCTTTTAAAACTCCATTTTTTAACCATTTAAATGTCTAAACTTAATCTACAAATACTGGTTGAGTGAGGATGGACTCAGGAGCCACTCTGGCCAGGCTCTTATCCTGACTCTGCTGACGCCTGGTGACCTTAGACAAGCCAACGCCCAGAAGCATTGATCCCTATTGTTATCATCATCTCATGTGGGCGTTATAAAAATGCACTGCCAATTTTACTCATGTTACCAGCTCAGGACAGAAGCTAAACTGACCCTCTGAGAAGATGTGCCAAGCCAATTGTGTGATCTCAACCTCTCTGGGCAACAGTGCCTCTCGAGCCCAGGCTCCGGATGCCTCTGCTTTCAGTGACTTGGCCCTAGAAGGCCGCCTGGTTTGGGCAGTGCCCCAACTCCTAAACCGGCATGACTGCCTGGTAGGGCATGAGCCAAAGTAAAGGGACTCCTGACTTTGGACAGAAAAGAGCAGCCAAAAAGGGCAGTATCCCACCCCCAAACTCTGACCCTCTGACCCAAAGTTGTCCTTAAAATCCCCCTCTACACCAGTTCCTTGTCTCCGAGCAGGAGGAAGTTAAGCCCCAGGTCCCAACCTGCGAGGGTCTCTTGCCCCTCCTCTTCCCTACGCCCCACACTGCCTGGGCCCCCTCCTCTCTTGTTACCTAGGGTTGTGCCTAGGTAGAGTTGGCACCGCCTCCTGTCTTTGTCAGTTGTATCCCGGAATTCTACCATATAAATCATGTGTGTGTGCTCCTGGCCTTGGAAAGTGTTTTTTCCATTTGCTCTGTGTGGGCTCAGGGTGCTGGGGTATGATTCGCTTGGTGGGCAAGGAGAGCTCTTCTGGGGTCGGGTGGATCTCCCACTCAGTGCTGGAGAGGTAGGGAGTGGAACCAGGTAAAATGACAAGTCCAAGGGGTGGTATGCCTCATGCTGCTATGTCCCCTCCTCTCCCCTGAAGCTTTCCTTCTTCTTCCCTTTGCCAATGTCTGCAGAACAGAGACACATTGGGCAGGGGAGATGGCAGACTGGAAGGTATGTGTCCAGTGGACAAAGGTTGGTCATCTGGACCGGAAAGAGAGGATTATCTCTGTGTATCTCCAGCACCCCTACTTATGGGCAGGTAGAGATGATGTCATCATGGGGGTGTGAGCCCCCCTGAGTGTTGTCAGGGAGGGACTGGCCAGGGCTTCAAAGTATTTCTTCCTTGGTGGTGGCTACCATCTGTTTTATCTCCTGGAGTTCCCCTGCAACCGAAGCCCAGTTTCAGAGTCTTCCCAAAGTCCCCCTTTCTTATAATTTTTAAAAAGAAAGCACAAGACATGTTTGTTTTAAAGACTCACCACCGATCATCAGTAGTGGAACACAAGTTAGCCAGTTTAAACAAAGCCTGGTTTTTGGTCGGGACTTCCTCAGGTCTGGGAGGCTTCATTTTTATCCCCAAGTGGAGTCCAAGGTCCCTCCCATTTCCCAGCTTTCCAGGACCCTTCACACACTGAGGTCCCCTCTCCAGAGTGCCCTCCTGAGAAGCTCGCTGTCACAGGAGGAGCCTCAATGCTGCCCACTCAGCCTTGCTCAGCCCTCCAGCACCTGTATCTTTATACCCACACAAAAATTATGTGCTCGGAGAAAAACCCCTTCCCCAAACCCTCTACCTGCACTGACTCCAACACAGTCCTCATTCTAAGAGCTGAAGTCCTCCCCTCAAAAGCTGATTAGGTTTATCACTCTCTTTCAGTAGGTTCTTTGGCCCTGCAAATGCCCCTCTAAAGAGGAACACTATTAGTCACCTTAATGTGCGTGTTTGTTATCAGATCACTTTCCTCAAAGACTCAAAGTGCCAGCGGTGGAGCTGAGCTGGGTGGTGCCGGGAGTGGCCTCTGGAATGGAGGGCCTCGGTGACCGACCAGGACTAAAGTCCCAGTGTCACCATTTTTTCCCCAGGGCATCGTGTCCTTCAGGGCCAGCCAAGTGTCATGTCCTACACAGGGGGAGACTGGAAACCCTGACCCGCCCTGTGAAGCTAGTCCAATCCCGGCCTCAGATTCCGGGAGACCCTTGGCCCCCTCTTGGTCAAAGCCCTAGACACCCCGTGTTTATGTCAACAGAGTGGTTGCCGGAGCTGGCAGGCTCCCGCTGCCTGGGGATGTCCGCTGCCCGTGGCCGGTGTTTGTGTACCTCGTCTCGGTAGTGACCAAGGGGGCGGGCACACCCAGGCTGGGTCTCTGGGGCAACGCGCTGTTGGGGTCCCACCTGTCACTGCACATAAAGCACCTACTCCATCAACATTCTCCCGAGGTGTCTTCTTTCACAGAGTGAGAATTTAAACCTTCCCCTGATGAGGTTCTATTTTCCACCAGCCCCCTCTGGCCTCTCTACTTGCTGCTCAGTGAGGGCAGCTCAGCATCTGGCCAAGACCTGGGGAATAGCCTGACCCTGTCCCCTCCTAGAACCTCTGAGGTTTTTGGAAATGATTATGGGAAATGGGACAAGGAGAGAAAGGCTGCAGTTTATACTGGGCCTAACCCGGCCGTGCCACCCACACAGAAAAGGGCTGGGGCCTCCTGCAGAGACAAATCGGGAGTTCCCTTTTGGTTTTCACCCCCACTCACCAGCTGTCTAGTATCTTTATCCCTATACCCCTAGCCCCCTACACACACACACACACACACACACACACACACACACCCTCAATATACTGATTGTTTTCAGAGCCCAGTCTCTCAACAAGCACTTCTGCCCCTAACCTCTTTCTTGCCCTTATCCCTCAGAGCCTGGCCTCAGGGTCCCTGGATACAGTAGGACTAGATGGCATATGACTTTAAGATCAAGACTGGAAGCAGGTAGCTCTGCTCTCACTAGTTTGATCCGGGACAAGACTCTGAACCTCTCTGGTCTCAATTTTCTCACCAATAAAATGAGGGTAATAATAGGACCTACCCCAACTTCCCTATGAGAAGTGGATTAGATTATGAGACATGCTTAGAGCAGTGTCAGGCTCCCAGTAAGGGCTGTGTGGGTGTCAGCTTTCACTGAAGTCCAGATAGCTCACACAGTGGCAGAGGCATGGAACTTGGAGGCTGATAGCCCTGGGTTCAAATCCCAGCATCCCCCTGTTTCCTTTTGTGACCTTGAGCTAGATGCCTTATCTCACAGTTTGTATTGATAGAAACTTAACCCAGCAGTGTAGGGGGCAGGGAATTAAGGGAGGGAGAGAAAGAAAAGGGAGGGCTGGGAATGCCTGCCCTAAAAAGAGTATAGAGTCAGGGAGAGGAGGCAGACTGCTGGCACCTGATCCCCCAGATTAGCTGCTGCACTCTGGGGCCAGCAGGGGAAACTGGTCTGACTTGGAAAGGAAAACCAGGGACCAGTCAGGAATCCAGGCCCCTAGAACATGCCATAAATAGCCAGGGCAAGTGAGAGGGCCTCCAGGGATGACAGGTGGGGGTGGGGGTGGGGGTTAAAATGGAACAGTGGAAATGGAGAAGGAAGCTATCAGTCATCGTTGGGTGGGGGGGGTGTCCAGGACACTCTCCCAAGTGTCAAAGGAAACACTGTAGGTGGGTGTGGGGGAGCAAAGAGTCATCTGTTCAGAGGGCACCAGCCTGGATCACCATGCACCATCTCCCAACACCACTCACAGTTGGGAAATTTCCCACACTGTTCATCTCTGCCCTGGAGGTCTCAGGAGCCAGACCTTTTTCCTCATTTTCATCCCTTTGACCGTTCTCAAACAGAGAGAAATCGCGTCATGGGTGGGAGCCCTGAGACCCAGAGATGTTGAGTGATTTGGCCAAGGTCACACTACAAATCAAGAGTTGAAATGGAGTAATGAACACGGCTTTTTTCCCCCTTGCAATCCAGGGTATACATGACACCCAAAACATAAGAACCCATCCCTGGGGAGGGACCCCAGGAGAACTGAAAGACTCCTCCTTCTAGCTTTCCTTCCTGGACACATTTTGCTCTTCCTCTGCTGACTCAAGCACAGCACTGCAGCTGCACTGGTAGTGGGAGAGGCACACATTGACCATGCTCCAGAAATGTGCTCATTACAGATTGCTGGGCGCAGTCCTGGAAATAAGAACTTAGGTTCAGTGGACCTGGCCTTGCACATGTCCCTCACCTCTGTGAGCCACAGTTCCCTAAACAAGGCCAATAACACAGGCCCAGGTGAGATCGGTGTGAGGACTCAGGAGGAAACTGTAAGCCGAGAGCTGACATATGTCCCAATGTTACAAAGATTGGGAGCTGCGGGTGAGGCAGCATCTGATTCATCTGTGTTCCTTGCCAGTGCCTGGCACATCACAGCCCTTGATAGGTGCTGGTCAAATAGAAAATTAAGTAAACTCTCTGCATGTTAAGGTTGTGTGTTTGTGTGGTGATGATAATAATGTGTGTTTGCTACTTCTCAGGTATCACTCACTGCCTTTTCTTTGTAGACACAGATACTCTTGCCTCTCCCCTATACTTTACACTCCTGAAAACATGCCTAAAAAAAATAATCTCTGGATAAGAATGCCTTTAGTATAAGCCTAATAGACAGGGTGACTATATCATATAGTCTACATTGGCATAAAAGGGGGCCCAAGAAGTAATGCACGGGCAACAGGTATAAACTGTCACTGTCTCCAGCAAACCAAAATGCTTGGGCATCCTGCTCAATATGAGGGCAGCGTGCTGCTCAGAACTCTCTAGAGGCAAGAGCTCCCAAACTCTCCAAAGCCACCTGAGTCCAATTCTCCACTCAGACTTGGACAGAGTCCCCTACTTGCTCATCTCTGCCACCCAACCTCATTGGACACTGTGTTCAGACCAGTTCCCCGATGTTCCTAAGTTCCTCTTTTTCAACCTGCAGGTCCCCCGACCCTACCCTTCCTTTGCTCTGCGAATGTCCTAGAGTGTTTGCCCTGCTCCAAACACAAAAACATTGGCCCCACTAACTGCCGGTGAACTGCCCCAATCATCCAGTCACCTTCCAATGCTGTTCCAGCTCAAAGAATTTTCTGGGGGCCCCAGTTACCTCTCCAGTATCATGGGCTCATAACTAGCCTTCCATTATTGGTTTTTCCCATCCTTGGACTCTTATTCTGAACCAAGCAGCCTGGCTGATCCTGTAAAAATGTAAGTCAGACCGTGTGTCTCATCAATTTAGAGACCACGACATCCTATCTCATTTAGACAAAAAGTCAAGGTTTTTTAACAGCCCATAAACCCCAACCTATTTAACCCTGTTTACTTCTCTGGCCTCATCTCCTAGGAATGTCCAGCCACACTGGTGTCCTTGTTCCTCAAACACACCGAGGATGCGCCCACCTTAAGGCCTTGGCACCTCCTTTGCATAATTTCTCCTTAGATACCCATTATTTCCTCACTGCCTTGAGATCTTTACTCAATGGTCCCCTTTTCAAATTCCTTCCAGGGCCACTCTATAAAAACCTAAATCCATCTCTTGACACTCTTGCCCCCCTTCCCTGAATTTTCTCCTTACTACTTAATACCACCAAAAAGAAGGTATAACTTATTTATCATTTGTCACCCAGCTCTCAGCTCTGAGAGGGTAAGAATTTTCAGTTGTGTTGTTTTTTGCCATATTCCCAGTACCTGGCATAGAGTAGATATTCGATAAATATTTGTTAAGTGAATAAAGGCCCAGCTGAGCGTGAACATAGCATAGAGGTTGAATGATTAGCCTCTGGAGTTAAAAGTCCTGGGCTTCGATCCTGGATCTGCCCCTTATGAGCTAAAGGGCTGTAGGCAAGGCCCTTAACCCTGCTATGAGTCTCAGTTTCCCCATAGGTAACTTTGGGATGATACGCGTTGCCTCCACGGCTGTGGAGAGCATCAAGTTGGATTTCACACATAAACCGCTAAACTCACTGTCTAGCCAATTTCAAACCTCAGAGCTTAGTGAACAGCAGCACCGTTACCAGCAGAGGCGCTGGTCTTTTTGACATGCCGCAACGTGTCGGTAACAGGCAAATCAGCACTCACTCCCTTTGAGTCACAAAGCAGTTTCTTCCAAATTAGCAGTTCTCATGCCACCCCTCCTCAGGGCTCTCCATTCCAGGACCCAAGTTTCCCCAATCCAAAAGGATGGGGTCTCTTTGTAAGCAGCACTCCCTTCAATGCAGGCCTATTCCTGCTTAAACCTAAGAGTGTGTCCCTCTAAATCTCAGGATGCCCACCCTGAGGTCCCCTCCACAATCCCCCAATGGGTCTAAGAAAGTTAGGTGGGACACCTATAAGGTGAGGGAGGAGGAGAAGGGTGAGAATATGAATATACGTGTGAATATAAGTGTGAACTTGGGGGAGGGAGAGCAGTCCAAGCCATCTGCACCTGCCAGCTTCCTGTCTTTGCCTACTGATAAATAGGAGATACTAATGGCCAGATTTTCCATTCCCCCACCCCCATCCTGGCACTGGCTGTCACTCAATTAAAAAAAGACAGAGGGACCTGGGGGAGGGGCAGGACGACTGTGCTTATAAAGCCTGTGGCCCAGGGGAGAGAACACTAAGTCTGGCCTGCCGCTCATCCCCACTCAGATTTAGCTGCTGACAGCTGTTTGGGATTCTGCCGCCAGGCCCTGGCCTGACCTGCCACCTCTCAGCTCTCTCAGTAACTCGGGAGCCACAGTCCCTCCATGGCCCAGAAAGAAGAGGCTGCGGCAGCCGCTGCGCCTGCCTCCCAGAATGGGGAGGATCTGGAGAACCTGGAGGACCCAGAGAAGCTGAAGGAGCTGATTGAGCTGCCACCCTTTGAAATCGTCACAGGGTGAGTGCTGAGTGTGGGCAGGGAGGGGGGTGGGGTTCTTCATCCCTAGAAGAGGATGGAGCTGGGGGTGGGCTGGGGGAACTTAGGTTGGTAATAATAGGGTTCAGGGTCAGCACAATCCTGCAGCCTTGAGAGTGCACGTGTACACAGGAGGAGCTCAGGGGACACAGCAGCAAGTCTCTCTTGGTTTCTCAGGTGGACCCCAAATCAAGGGGTAGTAGTAGGATCTCCTCAGAGGCAAGGGTCTAGAGAAACGTAAACACCCCTGTGGCCTCCTGGTATTGGGATGACAACTGCCTCTCTGTAGGTTGTTCAGTCCTGTCCTGGGGTGTTTGGTAAGAACCCAGGTTGACACTAGCACATTTAAATAAAGTTCTGGGCAAAGTACTTTCTCCCTGGTCTTCTCTCCCTGCCTCTCTCCCCTTCTTCATTCAGGATGCCTCTCACTCTTTCTTTAGAGTGTCTCTCTGTTGTAGAAGATCCTAAGACAGGGGAAACAGATCCATCCTTTCCTAAGGCTGAGTGAAAAGATTTGTTCTTATTGAATCTTTTCTGAGACTACCCCGGACTGTACACATCCACAGGGAAACGGAGCAGTGACTTTGTGGGAAATGCCGGTCAGGCCGAGGTTCTGGAAGCAGAGGCTCCCATAGCCACCGCCTGTGGAACTAGGACTCAGTGAAGTTTCTCGAGGCTCCAAAGAGGGACTGCATACCAGGCCTCTCTGTCTTGTGGAGATTATGCCTTGGGCAGAAATGAAAAGAAATAGTCTTCCTCCTCTTCCCTCTCTGTTCCTTTAGGGAGAGGCCTGCTAAATTCCTAAGCAAAGAATAAGAAAGGAATATGCGGAGGGCACATTTCCTTCCTGAAGCCTGAGATTTCCTTCATGGCAGTCTCCAGCAATGCCCAGAAACAGAGTAGGAGCCACACGAAGAGAAATTTCAAGAAGATTGGAGGTCTATTGCCCCGGGAAGCAGAAGGTGCCCCGATGGCAATTTGGACTTGCTATTTTAAGCTTGGCAAGTGATTTTCCAGTCCTGGCTTCAGATCTGTCATCTGTAACAGGAGAAACAAACACTAGTTAATTCCGAAAGTCCCTTCCAGCTCAGATATTTCTGATTTCTAAGAGAACATGAGTGGCTGAGGTGAGAGTTCAGAGAAAATCTTGTGTTCATTCAACTAATGTCACCCTCATCCTGGAATTAAAGGAGCAGTGGGACAGAGATTAATATAGATTAATGTTGAAGCAGGGAGAGCCCAGGGCCACCCAGCCAGGAAAGACCTGGATTCCAGTGACCGTCTATCAAACGAGATCCTTTTTCTAACATCTTGACAAGCTGGTACACATAATCCACTCTGTGCCTGCCGTGTTGTGATCTGCCCAGCACAGGGGCAGGCAGATCCAGAACACAAATAGGCTGCTTGAGTTGAACTTGCTCTGGGGTCTGAGGATGGTGGCTGCCTTTAAAGGGTTAACTCCTCTGAGTTTGTCTGGGACTTCATGACCAGATCAGCCTTTCATGTGCATTCAACCCTGAGCACAATGCTGGGGGGGGGGGGGGGGGGGGGGGGGGGGGGGGGGGGAGGGGGCGGGGAGCTTTCTCATTGTCCTCTAAGGAGGGTAAACAGTCTGGGAGATGAAAGACTTGTCCAGGACCACAGAGCCAGGAAGTGCCAGCTCTTCTGACTCAGGGCCAGGGTGCACTGGTCTCTGACATATTCCAGGTCCCAGGCTTCCCAAACAGAGCTCCACTCTCTCCATCAGTGAGGTAGTGAGGTTCAGAAATAGAGGCGCAGTGGGGCAGCCTCTGGGCACTCTGAGAGCTAGAGCTTTGAGTGTTTCCTGGCCACAAATAACAGTTGTGGAGATCTGCTCCTGGGCACCTCAGGGTAAATAGGCAGCTTAAAATAACCCAGAGGTGCGACTGTGTCTGTGCAGGGACAGGATGAAGAACAGCTTTCCTCTCCTTCCCCTCACCCCCAAATGCCCTGGCGTCAAAGGGGTCGGGGAAGCAGTTCCTCTGCTAGCCTGCACTCCTACCAGGATGGATTAACTCATCTGCTCCTTAGATCTAGACTGCAAACCAGCTGAAGAGCAAGTGGCTTTTGGGGGAAAGTCCAAGGTAAGGAGGAGGTACCTGGTAATGAATAAGAAGAGAGATGCCCTGCTTGTCAGAATTCAGATTTGAATAGGGCACTCAGGTAAAAAGCAGACCTAAGAACATTCCAATATAAAAACAGCAGAACATGCTAGAAAGGGTCTAAAACTGCAACGGGTGCCAATGTCAGATCACACTGGCAGAGAGCTGATTGTCCGCGTCTCTTCCCAACTCTCTCAGAGACTTTAAATCTCCATGTAAAGAGTGTTTATAGAAATCAGCATTAGAAATCAGGCTTTTCTTTCCTTTCTTCCAGAAAACCAGGTGTTAACAACACACCACTGAACAAAAATCCTCTGACATGAGAGGAATTGTAGAGAGGGATCAAATTTGCTTGTACTTATGGCTGAGCTCTGAGGGGCAAAGGGAGGCACCACCCATCAATACTATGTTTAATTGCTTGATTGCCGAACTCGGCAAGTTGTTGGAAGCTGTGGGGCTCTTGAAATACTGATCTCCCCACCTCTCCATCCCAGTGATGATTGACTGTGACTCTTCCAGACAGGACCCCTTGCCGTGTGTTTGTCTCTAGCTAGTTACGGTGTGTATGTTTTTGCATGAGCTGAGCCTGCAATCAAAGTTGTTATTATGGAAAGAGATAAATGGCACAGGCAGGGGGCCTCCTTTTAACCACTGCCTTAGCTACTGGCATGTTTACCCTGGTCATGTGAGGAACACAGGAGGGAAGAGGCAGGGTTCAGAGGAGCAGGGGTGAGCAAGGAGGAAGGGGCTTTTGACACCCCTTTTCTGTACTGGAGCGTGTTGGGAAGATTTATTCCATAAAGAATAGAAAATAGTGCTGACTTTAGCCAGCCTAGCTCCACTGAGGGTTGGTGGAAGGTCAAAGCCCACATGATGGTGTCCACTCTGGGGGGTGGGCTCAGAGCTTGCTTAGGCAGAATCTCATGAGAACTGCCAGTCAGGAGCAAGCAACGCATCAAACCCTTTCCCTTCCCTAGGAAGGCAGGCTGTTAGAACTCTCTGCTCCTCTATACTCCTCCCTCTCACCATGCCACTCCTTAACATCCAATTTGAAAGAAGCTTAAAAAGGGAAAAAGAAACTGAAACCCACAATTCTGCCTCTTTTGAGCAGGTCACTGAAGGGCCTGGTAAGGAAAGCTGATCCTCGTCAGCACTCAATTACCTGTGAGTAGATTTTCCACTCACTGGATTATTTTGGAGTGAACATTTAATCTCAGACCAGCTTCTACTGCCTTCCTTTCACTGAGTAGATTTATGCTTAGGAAATGCAAATGTTTTCTAAAATGAATGTGAGGGGAGGGGAGAAAAATATATACATATATTACATTTACTCACATCCCTCCCCCTCAATCAAGCAGACTATCTTTCCCATTTTCCCCAGATATAAGGATTTTCCATTTCCTGTCTTAGAGGACGGCATGCCCAGAAGCCTGGGTCTAAACAGATGAAGTGTGACTGGCCTATAAAATGGCCATAAAGTATGAGGAAATGGTGCTTAAGGAGGTGCTATCTGAGGCTGGGGAGGAGCCATATACAATGCTGTTGGTTTCTGTGCTCAAAGTGCCCAGGTGAAGATATGTGCCATCAGCATCTCTCTCCTGACCACCACTCTACCACCCCAACATATGCATACACACTCCCCACTTTAGCAGTAAAACATCTGCTGGGCTTGGGAGTGAAGGACTGTAAAATAAGTGAATATAGTCCTCAGGCATATCATATTATAGAAAAAAAGATGTTTGTGATAATCTAAGAAATTAGTGTCACCACTTCTATCCTCCCGCTAATGGGCGTAACAGTGTGGACCAATTTCGTGATTCTATACTACCCCCCAAAAGGGCCATGTTGTCTGGCTCTCCCTCAAAGAACATTCAGACCTCTACTACCTCTGTCCACCTGGTTTCCCTCCAGGGCCTGGCTGTTTCACTCTGTGGGAGTCCCCAAAGAACCTCATTTGACCCTGATGCTCCTTCTAGAAGACCAAGAAGCCCTTTGAGAAGTAAAGCAAATTCAGTCTCTGAGGAAGCCCAAAGAAAAGACTGGAAGCCATGAACTTTCCTGACTTTCCTCCCCACTTCCTGAAGCACCTAGTCCTGAGCCCTGCTGATAGAGTAGTTGCTGGCCAGAAGAGTTAGAAACCAATAAATATAGAAGTAAACTTTCTTCCTTGGGTTAAGTTTTCTCTGGGTCATCCTGGAGGTGTCTGGAGAAGAGGAGGCATAATTGTCAGAGCTGAAGTGGGGCTGAGAGAAGCAGTTTCAGGCCAACTTACAATTGCATGCCGGACCAAACTCATACTCTCACTGGGCTGCATTTAGCAAAGTTAGAGCAATACTTTCAAGGGTTCCAGAAGCAAAGCTGAGGGACCACACAGACAACTGACACCCCCAAGCCAACAAGCAGCTGTGCATACTTCCAAGAGTATTCACATCCAACACAGAGGTGTATCTGGATTAGATTTGGACGAGGGGTAGGAGAGGGGGTGAGGGAGGTGGATAAAGGAGCGGTCTGGCAAAAATCCTTGAAGAACAAAAAAGGGTTGGGCAAGAAAGGCAAGCTCTGTGCCTCTTGGAAGAGAAACAGCCACTCCAGGAAGTGAAAAGGCTATCATAAAGTTCAGGAGTGGTCTGGTGGGGTGAGTTTAATTAGGGAGACCTAATCCCAGTAGGGATTGAAAGAGGAGAGGGGAATCAACAGATCATTCCATTCTCCTTAGAATGTTAAGTAAATAATAAACATGTCCAGCTAGGGACAGAGTTGCTTAGAGATCTAAGTATAGCACTTGAAGGAATCCTGGGGCTGGGTCCTCAAACACTTCCATCTCCACAGTGGAAACTTAACTTGACAGCAAGGGACATGGAAATGTGGGTGGAGAAAATATGGTGATGGAGTGCTGTAGGGAAATAAGTCGAGCTTGCTCAGCTCTTTGGCACTTACCTGATGTTTATGCCCAAGGAGCCAACGCCCTGGGACACCAGGGATTCCCTTCAGCCGAGCTAGTTGGGTGACCTCTCTCGGGAAATAGACGGATGGAGAGAAGCAACATCAGAGTTAATGGCTGCCGAAGGAGATCTTCTGGGGCAGCCACAGAGATTACATTTTTACAAAACAGAAAGCATTTAGCCTCTCCAGCTGGTACTCATCTCCGCCTCTCCTTCTGACATTTTCGGTCCCTCCTGTTAAAGCCTCCCCATTCTCCTTGGCCTTAAAACCAACACAAATCTTTCCTATTTTATAAAAACCCATACATATACATAAAAATAAAAGCAATCTTCCACTTCAGTGCCCTCTCTAGCCACCCCCCTCTCTTTCTCTCTCCTTTTTATTACCACCAAACTTTTCCAAAAGCCTGACCTTTTCCCGCTGCTTTCATTTCCTAATCATCCATCTCTCCCTGAAGCCCCTGGATGTATTCATCACTGAGTCTGGTGTCCTAAGACACTGTGTGGACTGTCTAAATGGTAGGCCTCACCCAGTCTCATTGCCTAAAGACATCACAGTACTCTTCAATGGACACCACTTTCATTATGTCTTTCTTTACTTTAACCTGTACTATAGCTCTATTGTCTCCTGAATCAAGGTTATACTTGCCTGGTTTTTTAGCAGTCTTTTTTTTTTTTAAGATTTATTTATTTATGCATACAAGCGCTGGGGTATAGGCCAGAGGTATGGGGGGGTGAGAGGATTCACCAGAGACAGAGTGGGGAGCAGAATAGGCGGATCTACTGAAATGTACTGCTGAGGGGATCAGCGGCCGAGGCAGGAGAGGTCTGCTGCGCCATGTGGGAATCTCCCTGGCCGGGGATCGAACTCATGCTGCAGTGGCTGCTGATAGTTTCATAGGCTGAGACTTAAACCCTGCACCACCAGGGAGGTCCTTTTAGCAGTTTTCTTATATTTACATCTTCTCTCTCCAGCTAGAATCTGACTGCTAAGCATGTGGAGGACAGAAGCAAAGTTTTTCATGACTTGGAAAGTACTCAATGCTCTGTACAAGTTAAATTATACTGAGGTATCCTCACAGATAAAAGTTCTTGAACACTTATTATGTGACAACCTGTCTTTCACCTTAGGGAAGAGAAAGCCTTGACATGAAGTCACTAGGTGAGCATGGATGGTACTGCAAGCTGCAGGCCATTCTATGCCCAAGATGGAATATATGTATATGTGAGTTATAAGGAGAAATAAATGCATGACGTGTTCTGCAACATCTTTGTCTTGCTCTGTCCTGAAAAATTTTTTCTAAAGGCTACTTTGTAAAATGATGATTTGAGCACTGCTTTTCAAACCTGGCCACACATTACACATTACAATCATCTGCAGAGCTTTTTAAAACATACTCTGCCCTCCTCTCCCATGTTCTGATTTTTTTTTAAGATTTATTTATTTATGCATACAATAGCTGGGTGTAGGCCAGAGGCGGGGAAGGGGTGAGAGGATTCACCAGAGACAGAGTGGGGAATAGAATAGGCAGACTGACTGAAATACACTGCTGAGGGAGCAGCAGGCAAGACCGGAGAGGTCTACTGTGCCATGTGGAAAGATCCCTGGCTGGGGATCGAACTCGTGCTGTAGTGGCTGCCCATAGTTCCATAGTTTTGAGACGTAACTCCTTGTGCCACCAGGGAGACCCCCCCACCCCCATGTTCTGATTTAATTAGCTTGGTGTGGAGTCCAGCCACTGATATTTGTGGCATCCTCTAGGTGATTCTAATGTATAGGCAGGCTGAAGATTCCCTGATTTAGAAGTGCAGGAGTATGTTGCGTCTGAAAATGATGGTGGAGTCAGTGCTTGCAGATGATTCCTAATGTGGTGACTGGTCCACAAACCTCAATCCAAATTCTGTCCTCTCCTCCAGATAAACCCTTTTTTATTCTTTCAGGTGTTTCTGTCACTGATATTAGTGTAAGCAAGGCCTGGCTTAATAGTAAGATTGAAGGTGTCTCTGAGGTCCTAGTAGGAGTTAGTTATCTGCTCCAGGCCGGTCTCAGAATCAGGAGCTCATAATTCTCTCTTCTACCCTGCCTCTTTGTGCCCCTGACCCACAGAGAACGACTGCCTGTCAACTACTTTAAGTTTCAGTTCCGGAATGTGGAGTACAGTTCCGGCCGGAACAAGACCTTCCTCTGCTACCTGGTTGAAGTGCAAAGCAAGGGAGGCCAAGTGCAAGCAACCCGCGGGTACCTAGAGGATGAGCATGCCACTGCCCACGCTGAGGAAGCCTTCTTCAACACCATCCTGCCCACCTTCGACCCAGCCCTGCAGTACAATGTCACCTGGTACGTGTCCTCCAGCCCCTGCGCAACCTGTGCTGATCGCATTATCAAAACCCTGAGCAAGACCAAGAACCTGCGCCTGGTCATTCTGGTGGGGCGACTCTTCATGTGGGAAGAGCCTGAGATCCAGACAGCCCTGAAGAAGATGAAGGAGGTTGGTTGCAGGCTGCGCATCATGAAGTCCCAGGACTTCGAGTACATCTGGCAGAATTTTGTGGAGCAAGAAGAGGGTGAATCCAAGACCTTTCAGCCCTGGGAGGACATTCAGGAGAACTTCCTGTACTATGAGGAGAAGCTGGCAGACATCCTGAAGTAGGCTCAGCCTCAGGTGAGTACCAGCAGGATCTCTCTATAACCTGTCCACTTTGGTTGGTGACTGGAGGACTGGTGTAATGTATGTTTGATTTTCCTTTGAAAGGATTTCATTTCTTTGTGGTTGGTTGTAAAAACATTGTAGAACATCCATCTCCTTTGCTCTTTCCTCTAAATCTCTCTCCCTGTGTGCTTTTCGCTCCCACCCTTTTATATCAGACTAACTTTCCCCATAACTTGGGATACTTAGGTTGATAGGAATCTGAAAGCTTTCATGAGACAGGATGACTTTATGTAGTAAGATTTAGATGGTGCAAGGGCCGGATACTGAGCAGCAGCAGGGAGACATCGAAATCCCCTAAGCATGCCCTCATGGACCTGGGTCTACACTTGACAATGGACACTTTCTAGATGTCCAGCTCCCATCCCCCGTTTGTGATCTTGCTGTTCCATTTTCTTTAATGCAGGTTTTTCATTCCTTCAGGTGCTATCTTTTTCATTTTGGGAACTTTTGAAAGTCCCCAAATGGACTTGTATTTAACATTTTTTTTCTTGGTCAACCAATTTTCATGTTTGCAAACAAATAGTTCCACTTTGAGACCAATAATTGTTGTATGAATGTATAATGCAAGAACATTTTTCTGATGTTGAGAAGACCTCAGTAGAATGCATAGAAAAGTGCTGAATACAGGAATCAGGATTACATAGCAACAAGTTCTTCTATGTGGAAATGTTCAAAGGGTTAAAAAGAAGTGTGTAAATTAGGCAGGGCTCAGAAGTAGCTTCCTACAGATACTGAGATGTGATAGGGGAACTGGAAGTAAAGATTAGCTATTTAAGCAAATAATTAGGACACAATTAAGGCCAATTTGGCCTCTTGCTGAGGGTAAATTAGACTCTTACAGAAACAGGCCGATTACCCTCAGGAAAGAGGGTAAAGGATCCCTTACTTTTTTTGAGTTTGGTCTTATCTACTTTGCTCCCACAGAAATGCTATGATTGAGCCCCTTTAGAAGGCCTGATTTACTGATCAAAATCCTCCAGTAACGAGAAAGGGTCTTCCCCATCTCTTATTCAACTTTAATTCTAGAACAATTCATACTACTAATAAATGAAAGCAGCACATATCCATAAAATTATTCAATTTATTCAATTTATTTGGTCTCTCACGTCTAATAATTTTAAGAGAAGATGTTGCTTCATAGACACGTTTTGGAAATAATTGTGTTCCAGAGCTTGACGTTGGCAGGGGTTTGCTATTTGACAGGCACACAGGGTGACTGATCATTCTTAAGCTGAACATTTGCCAACCCATGAAGACACAATCTTCAGCCATTTCTTACAAAAAAGCAAGACCCATTCATTAACTGTAGTGAGATGATGGTAGGGTAATACCACCTGGTATTCTGCACACATATAATAAAGACTCAATCTGAATGGTGGTGACTAGTAATAAAAATAGATTTCTAAAGGTCATCTCTGAAAATACAAAACAAGCGTTTAAATTCCTTGAAGATTTTATTAGAGTAGGTGTTACCACTGTAATTATACAGCCTCTATACATTCTATAGAATGTTGACTTGGTAGCTTAATTTTAACTCCATTCTACTTTGTTCTTAAACATCTTTTCAGAGTCATGGGCCATTTCTTCCAGTTGCCCAACTAGCAAGTCCTCAAGGATTTGTGTGTATGTGTGTGCTGGTTTTTTCCTGTTAAGTCATAATTAGGCAGCTACATCTGCTATGAAAAGTAAGCATTTCAAGGAGGATTAAAAGAGCTTTTAATTTTGGATAATTGAGGGTTGGCTCTTATACTAATCTAAATAGAAGTAATATAGATAAATCAGTTGGTGGGAAAAGTTCATTTCTATGTCAAATTATTTTGAAATAAAATATTATTGGACATGTTCCACATTATAAGCATCTTTCCATTAGTGCGCATAACTGCATTATCTGGACCCATTAACATGCCTCCCTGTCCTCTATTTCAGTTGCTCATCCTGAAGGGAAAGGTTAAAATGTACTCAGCTAAAAAAAAAAAAAATTGGCATGAAATAAGAGTTGTAATCTAAAAGCCCAAAAGAACAATTCTGCTTAATTAAAATACTTCCAAGAAATGGGCATTTGTTAAAGAAAATTTGCCTCATATTTCTTATTCCATTTTTTTAAAAAATGACAGAATAGGATAGAACTCAAAAGAATAGCATTAAAGCAGATCTCTTCTGGGGCCTTCTCTGTGTGAGCAAGCCAAAACATGAATGAAACCTAATCCTGGATAAGCCAGAAATCACAGGAGACTATGGACAGAAATTCAGGGACTTGTTGGGGAAGGCACATGAAAACTCTAGCTCAAAAAGGAAACCCTTCATTCTTTGGGACCAGCAAAGCTCTCAGTAACATATTTTGTTTTCTCACAGGGTCTGCCTGCTGCCACCAAGCGACAACAGTGACATGTATAGCCAACAGGGACATGTCTGACTTCCTAATACCACTTGGAGCCAGACAACATTCAACACCAACCAATCCTACTGCACAGGACCCTCAGAGGACTCAAAATACACTCTTCATGCCATAAATCATTTAAGCTGTGCCTCTCTCTCTAAAGCTGCTCTTGGGAAAGAGGAAAGTGAGCTGAGGGAAAGGGCAACCATATATGGGCACCAGGCATACCTGGGGATAAAGATCCTAATTTTTCCCCCAAATGGGCTGCTTAAGAGCCTCTGAGCCAAGGCGTCCACAAATCTTTGAAGTTTGTTCAGAAATGTGTTTTATGTGAAGGTGGTCTATTTTTTAAGAAATAAAACTGGCAACATGAATAAAAAAGGCGTGTGTGGGTTTTCTGTGACCAGGTTTTTTAAGGAACTTGGACGTTTAGAAGTTACACCAGATAGTAACCAAGTTTCAAGAACAGGTATGTCTCAGGCTATGAACCTCCCTATAATAGGTATGTCTCAGGCTATGAACCTCCCTACAACATTAGAAAGCAGAAGGGGGAGGCTTCAACCAGGACTTGTCGAGGCAACACAGGATACTAACTCCCATGCAGACTTCCCAAATCATTCTTGACTACAGAAAATATTTTCTGCTGTGATTAACTGTGCTTTTTCCCTTCTTTGAAGGAAAATGGCAGTGGGTAAAACAAAAGGCATGGGAAGTTTGTTTATAAGGTACCCATGTCCCAATTGCAATGGGCTTTTTCATTAAAGAAGTGAGGGGAAGAAGAGACATACAGTGTGAGAGTAGTCTGTGTGTGGTTCTTGATGGTGAGGTGATGACATCCAAAGTTGCATTTCTTGGAGCCTCCCTGGTGGCACAAGGAGTTAAGACGCAGAACTATGAAGCTATCAGCAGCCACTGCAGCTCAAGTTGCATCCCCAGCCAGGGAGCTTCCCACATGGCGCAGCAGACCTCTCCTGTCTCATCCGCTGCTCCCCTCAAAAGTGTATTTCAGTCAATCTGCCTGTTCCATGCCCCACTCTGTCTCTGGTGAATCCTTTCAGCCCCCCACACCTCTGGTCTACACCCCAGCTCTTGTATGCATAAATAAATCTTAAAAAAAAAAAGGTGCTTTTCTTAGACTGCTTGAGTCCTATGTAGAAGCAAAATTTCACATGTTAATTTCTGAGTGTTGCCAAACTCCAACTAGATTTCCAGGAATAATGTGTTCACTGATTATCAGGCCACCTTTCCCCAGGCTTCAAGTGTGATAAGTCATTGGAATTTGACCCTAAGACTACTGGCAAACAACAACGCACTTTATCACACCCTTGCTGAGCCCCAGAATTCTACTTACAGCCAGTCCTCCACTATAGTTTTTATTAAAAGGATCATCAAAAGTCTTACTTTATGGAAAAAAATAATAACTTTATCCCTTTAATTGCAGAGGAAGCTGAGAAAACCAATTTTTTGACCCACATGGTAAAAGATTTGCATAGTAAAGCAAAAATAATTTGTCAAATTGAATTCCAAATTTCCTCCTCTTACTCCTTTAATTTTATACATATTTTTATTTTTATATATATATTTGTTTTCCGATATTTAGATATTTTCTTCATCCTTTTTTTCCCCTCCAACTTAATGTGGATAGAAGCAAAACTTCAAGAAAAGTCTTACTCTAAAAGTATGCCAATGAGCTTGTCCCTACACTGCCTCCTCTACCCCAACATGGAGAGCCCATCTGTTCTACATAGAGATACAAAAGAAATGAAATACTTTTTGAAACTGCTGCTTCATATCAGGTTGAAGTGTGATAAGAACAGAAGTCTAAAGTACAAAGATTAAATTTAACCAGGGCTTTCCTGGTGTCTCAACAAGCCCCTTCTTAAATCCAATTCTTAAACATTTGGGAAAGTAGCATACCCTGTGTCAAACCCAGAATTTACTTTAGGGAAAAAAAAAATCAATAGTTGGCATGTTTAATTCTTAACACCACAGTAAGGGAGGAAAATAAAGCTCCTAGTTTTATTGTATTGTACCAGTCTCTTGATATTGAATCACTGGCTAAATTCATGAACCTTATTCTCCCATGAAAACAAAGGTAGACAAAATGCTGCTCTCTTCACTCAGAGGTTTACTGTTCTCAGTTCCAGTTGGCTACATATCAAAATCCTCCATGGAGCTTAAAAACATAAATGGGGCCTCCCTGGTGGTGCAAGGGGTTAAGTCTCAACACTATGAAGATATCTGCAGCCACTGCAGCATGAGATCTATCTCCGGCCAGGGAGCTTCCCTCATAGCATGGCAGACCTCTCCTGCCTCGCCCGTTGCTCCCCTCAGCAGTGTATTTCAGTCCATCCGCCTGTTCTACTCCTCACTCTGTCTCTGGTGAAACCTCTCAGCCCCCCACACCTCTGGCCTACACCCCAGTTCTTCTATGCATAAATAAATCTTTAAAAAATATATATTTTTTTAAAGATTTCTTTTTTTGAAAGATTTATGCATAAATAAATCTTTTAAGATTTATTCATTTATGCATACAAGCTGGGGTACAGGCCAGAGGTGTGGGGCGGTGAGAGGGTTCACCAGAGACAGAATGGGGAGCAGAAGAGGCAGATCGATGGAAATACACGGCTGAGGGGAGCGGTGGGCGAAGCAGGAGAGGTCTGCCGCGCCATGTGGGAATTTCCCTGGCCGGGCATTGAACTCACGTCGCCGCTGCCAACAGCTCCACAGTGCAGCACTTAACCACTGCACCACCAGGGAGGCCCCCATAAATAAATCTTTAAAAAAATAAAGAAACCTGGCCACATTCTCTCATCTTGCTATGAAATTAGAATGTGTAATGGGGGGTGAGGGAGATGAAGGGGGTGTAGAGGAGGCTCTATTTTTTAATAGTTTTAAATTTCATATGGATTTTGTTGAGAGCCACTTTAACAATGATTTATTAAATCATTACTCTGCACTAAACACTCTACTAGGCATATAACATATATTCATAAATGAATTCCAATCGGTTCAGTTACAGAAACTATGTGGTAGACAGAAGAGAGGAAGAGTTCACTAAAAGGAGACTCTTCAGTACTTTGACAGCTCTTGTCCATCCTTACTTCCTCATCTTACTGCTCTTCCCACTGGGCCCTCTCTGAAATTAAGTTACAGGTGAATCCACCACTACCCAAGTCCAGAACAACATACATGAGTACAGAACCTCATTGCACCACCAGAAAAAGATATTTATTTTTCCAAGTTTGTCACCACAAATTTCTTATTAACAACATAAAACTCTTTATTTTGTAATTTAAACAAAAACAAAACAGCCCATTAATTCTCTCTTAGGAGGAATTTACTCACATAAGGATAATGTCAAGTAAATACACAAACAACAAAAGATGCAAATTAAAATGTTCATCCTTCCTGAAACTTCTCTTAAACAGCAGAGAAATAAAATCAACGCTGCCACCTAGTGGCAAGCCAAACAAATGCGATCATCTCCTGGAGCAAAAAAAGGGTCACAGGCCCAACATCTGGTTTTCCTGCCTAATATCAGGTTACCTACATATTCCCTTCCTGCTTAAAAAAAAAAAAAAAAAAAAAAAAAAAAAAAAAAAAAAAAAAAAAAAAAAAAAAAAAAAAAAAAAAAAAAAAAAAAAAAAAAAAAAAAAAAAAAAAAAAAAAAAAAAAAAAAAAAAAAAACCACAATAGTGAAAAAAGAAAAAGCAACAAACTCCAAGCAATCCCTTCTCCAGGTTCCAGTCCAATCAGGAATAAAGCACCCAAAGTCTGGCCTGGACATACTACTTCCCAAGAAACTTTCCTTTGGCTGGTTTCATGGCCTAGAGGAATGACACAGGACAAAGTGGGTACATCCAAAATGCTCATGCATTCAAAGGGTATACACGGTAATTCTGATGTCTGTTGCCTCAAATACTTCCTCAATCATTGCGGATACATTTTCCCATTGCAGACGATCAAGACCACATCCGATCCTGAAAAAAGAAAAAATCCCCATTGGTTGTGGAAGAAGGTATCAAGGAATCACTCCTTCCCTCTTCTTTAGTCTGCAGCCACCCAAAGCATAAAGACAAACTGGCTGGTCTCACACCTACAGGCAACTATGGTGGGAGTTCAGAAATTAATTCCTGTTGAGTTACTGTGAGTCACCCAAGACTGTACCAGACAGTTCTAATATCCAATAGCTGTCACTTCTCTTTAGCCTAATAAGGTACTACTTCCCAATTATTTTAGGCTACATTAGAAATGTGTAACTGCTGTGACAAAGGACACTCATTATTCATGTCTACTGATGAAAACTAGCTGTGGGTAGTTGATATTTTAAAAATACATGAACGATAATGGAACGTTTAGAAAGATAAAAAGCAGAAGAGGAACAAAGGATAGGTTCTCTGCAAAAAGGAAGTCAAACCAGAATGTTGGGAAATTCAGGTCTTTTCAAAACCAAGGTAAGAAACAGCCACAAAACTCTACCTGGCACCTTTCTTCCAACATGTTACTTTATTTGCTCTCAACATCCCTAAGGGAAAAAGAGAGGCTAAAATTTGCTAATTTCATATAACATGATAAAAATCACAACCCAGGAAAAAATCGTGAAATAAAAAACAAAACAATTTCTAATACATAAGCCATGAACATATTAAAGACCTGTGTAAGATGAGGGACCTTGTAGATACAATCCTAAGTAACTTGGGGTTTGGAAAAAACCTGCATGCTTGGTCAGCACTGACTCAAAACTAAGTGACAAGAAGTGACCCCAAGCAAAGGGGCTATCGACACCCCTCACCCCGCCATTATCATTCTCTTAAGTTCCCAATAGCTAGTGTGTAAAATAGTATATCAGAGACTTACTCCTTGGCTACTACTCATGCTGACCACAAACAAGCATGCAGTTTAAAAAGTAGTAAAAACTTACAACTTTCTTCTTACAGGATTAACTGGTTTGGGACACCCAAGTGGCCCTGAGGCACACCAACTGCTCAGTCTTGGTTCTTTAGCATATATTGCTTCAGGAATAGAGGATAAATTTCAGACAGAGATGCCCATTCAACAAATGTGACTGAACAACAAAGGTTCCTCCCTACTAAGCAGGCTGAGGCAGGTATTTCAATTATACTGAATTAATCAACTCAGGCTAAAATCTGGGTATGCCTTGGCCAAGGGCCTGACCACTATTTCACTAGTGATTTTATGACGTTTTTACAGTTGTTTATATTTAAATTTATATTTTGGATTATGTTAAGCTTTTAAGTCACTTGTCTTTGGGTAAGATAATAAACCCCACCAATCAATTAAGTCTTCGGTTAGGACCCTGGATTTCCTTGCCTGGGCATAGAGAGGTCAGTGACTCCATTCTTCAGACAATGGGACTTCATGGCCTCCAAACTCTTCTGTAGGTTTTCATAAGTTGGCTTGTGTGAAGCCCTTTTCTTTGTGATCTGAGTACAAAAAAAGAATTCAAACTTCCACTGATCTAACGCAATAGCCAACAAAACGCCATCCCATTCTCCCAACATCCTGATAATTAAAATAAGAAGT
Organism: Scalopus aquaticus; assembly: GCA_004024925.1. NCBI lineage: Eukaryota > Metazoa > Chordata > Mammalia > Eulipotyphla > Talpidae > Scalopus > Scalopus aquaticus. The sequence continues at coordinate 194,328 of PVIJ01000541.1, forward strand.
GTAATTTTACAAAAGAGTCTAGGTTGACAAATATTACACTGTCCCTTCCAGTTATAGAAGGCCCCCTCAAGAAAATCCCTCTACTAGGATCTGCGAAACCCAGACACTGTCATGAAATAATCTTTCCTTTTCCCAAGAAGTCCTGGAGAGTAGCAGGTTATGCCTATTGTCAATTGTTCTTAAGCAAGTTAGGTGAAAGTCTTTGTGCCACTTCCAAAAGATAAGCTGCTCATCTGTAACAGGGAGAAACCCACAACACCTAAAAATTTATTTCAAAATCATGCTTATTTTTTTTTCTATACTAGAACAGAAAGTAGTAGTATTCTAAACACAACTGGAAAATGGGGCCTCCCTGGTGGCCTAGGGGTTAAGGCTCAGTACTGTCACTGCTACAGCCTCAGTTCGATGCCCGGCCAGGAAGCTGACCCACGTGACACAGCAGACCTCTCCTTTCTCGCCTACTGCTCCCCTTAGCAGTGTATTTCAGTAAAAACCTGACTGTTCTGCCCCCCACTGTCTCTGGTGAATCCTCTCACCCCTGAACTTCTAGCCTATACCCCAGGTCTTCTACGCAAAATTTAAAAAAATAACTGGAATTTACATCAGCCTCAGGGAGAGCATTCAAAGGGGCTAGAGCATGTTCCCTACTTGGTGTGCTGTCCACATCAGGCACGTTGTGGCTTGGTTATAATTCACCAAGGAAGCAACACTTTCTGGAGCTTTTGGACAGAAAAGGAGCTGGGATTATGCAACACTACAGTAGGAAAGAATGAGAGAAAAATCCCTTTTCCCATCCATCTCGAGATATTATTTGGTTCTATCTCACTATGATTAGGGAGGAATCAAAATTTGGGAGGCATCCCTAATTTTTACAAGTCTTAAACACAGGCCTTTGGTTGACATCTTTGTATTCCTTCCCATAGAACCAAGATACAGCGTCCTGTTCCTTTCCAGTCCAATATTCCAAATAGCCATCACCACTGATTCTAAGTTGGTGTGAGATCATAAGCTTTCTGACATCTCTGGCTGTTAGAATGAAACATCATGATCAACACAAATGCAGTGCAGCCCATTGTTCACCAACCCTTAGAAAGGATTGAGAACTGGTCCCGTCTTACCAAGTAATATATATAGCGCCCATCTCTCTTCAGAACAGCCACTTCTCCAGATTTCTTTTCTAAGAAAAACAATTATTTAATAGTATAAAGAAAAAAAGAAAATCAAAACACTGATTGCCACCCTTAGATTTTTAAGTCTTTACAGATCTGAGAATACCTCAGATCTAGAAATTCCCAACTCTGAAATAAAATCTACTGCTATGAATACTTTGTTCCTTCTCAGCCTTCCTAAACAGATCTAAAAATTAGATCTAGAAATTCAGATCTAGAAATTCCCAACTCTGAAATAAAATCTACTGCTATGAATATTTTGTTCCTTCTCAGCCTTCCTAAATACTGTGTATATGTTTCCCACACATCCCATTTTTTGTTCTGTTCCCATTTTCCAAATACACCCTTACTTGTTCACTTAAAAAACGTGCATTTTTTTACCTTGCCAAATGTTGTTACATACAAAGAGGAAAGCATTATGGGGAATAAAAATGTATAAGTTCCCCACTTGTTAAAGAGCTTCCAATTAAGAGAAGGTGTGATGGTTCCAAATAACTAGAATGCAAAGCAGCAAGAAATTGCTTTCTTAAAGGAGTCACCTATGGAAACTGATTCCAGTCAGCCTGGACTGTAGGCTGAGCAACTGTTTCAAAAGTTCCACATACGATGACTCTATGACTCATCTTTTTAAAAATCATTGGTAGAAAGTCATGGAAGAGGTTCCTAAACTACTCGTTGAAGAACAGGTACAGTATCAGTAAACAGAGGATCATGAATGCCACACCTGTGGACTTTGCTAAGCACATCGGTTACCAAAGGGTTCAGAGAAGCGAAGTAATATAATCAAGACAGTTTTATAATAAAGAGAGTGATTAGAAACTTAAAAAGGTTGGTATATTAAGTACCCAAACAAGAGGTTATTCTGGGAAAAAATGTAATCTGAAGAGTTAAAAGCACTCTTTGGTTAGGAGGTCCCTCTTTGCATGTCTATCTTGTTTAAAAGGTCAAAAGGATGTTTTTGTCAGGGCAGAGGAGGTAAACTGTTTTCAAAACTCACGCTGATTCAACAGTTCCTGCACCCCGCCAAATTTCTTCTTGAAGAGGACAGCTATCCCAGCACCCATTCGACAATCCTCACTGATACAGTGGGCTAAAGAGTCTGTTTTGGGGCATGCAAAAAGGTCTCCTTTCACGTAAGTGATCTAAAATGTTCAAAGGGAAAGAAAAAATTTTATTAGATACAGAAAAATACTAAGGTCTTTCATGTTCCTTTACTGTGTTCCCCGGTACAATTCCTTCCCTCCCCGCACCCCCCACCCCCCCCACCCCCGCCACTTTATTTAAAGCCAGCTCCTCAGAAGTTAAGGAATAACTACAACAGATTAAAACCTGTATAAAAGGAAAGTGATAGATGGTCTGCCTAGGGTTGTATTAGCCTCTCTGAAGTAAATCAGCTAAAGAGAAAAACAAGACAATCCAATTATTGGTTTAATTAGAAAGTGTTTATGCTCTTGACCTCCATTATTTTGAATTTCTGTTCATCGATAAGTTAATGCTTGTTACGCACTCTGCTTCCTTCAGGATCTTCATTAGGGCTGCCAGCCATGATACTGAGTCGCTGTCTTCAGAACTTAAGCAGTTCTTCAGCTATGAGAGGGGAAAAAGAAGTACAAATGCTTAGGCAGCCTGAATATACCATATCCAGATTGCCCTCCCCGCCCACTTATTTTTTTCCCAACTTTTATCACTGAATGTGAGTTTGCTTGGCCTCTAGGAAACAATACAAAACTGCTGTTGGGCGAGGATGAGCAAGGATGCCTAAGTTCGTAGGAGGTCTCGTCCCGCTCACTTTTCGCGCTCTCCAGGAGCGCCCCGCTCCGCCAGCACAAGAATAGGCGGCCCTAAGACACGCCTCCTTTCTCCGCGCCCAAGCAAGATCGATTTAGAAGTCACTTTTTCCCTAGTCGGTTTGGCCTAGAAGAAAAAAGGAGGAAACAGGCAACAGCGCCGTTTAGCCACAACTAAGGAATGTAGTGCGGAGCGAAGGGAAAGCGGCCTCTCAAAGAAGGATCACCCCCCTCTTTGGGGGAGGGCAGGAAAGCGGGCTCTTAGAGAAGCCTCCCATTCTGTCTCCTACCCTGGGGCGGGGCATAAGGGCGTAGGCCCTGTCCTGGGGTCCCCGGGGAGGAAGCGGGAGGCTCGTTCAAAGTCCAAACATACCCGGGTTACCCTTCACCAGAATAGAAGTCGGCCGTTAGAAGGTCCCGCCCACGGGGGATGGGCTCCGGATCCGGCCCTGGTAGGTGGGTAGCAGCGGACGAGCCCAAAAGCGGAGCCAATCCCGCCACAGTCTTTAATTGCATGACCTAAGATGGCGGCCCACCACCCAGAAACGGGGCGGAAACGAGCCCCTCTAGCTAGCCGGTCGAGCCTGCACTCTTTGGTGATGGCCGCCGAACTTCCGGCGGTATATTCCGTGGTCTCCAGCCGCCGGGCGGGCATGCGTAACGAGACAGCCGACCGCTAGAGGAAAAGAACGGCGCTTGCGCATTAACCCCAGGGGTGTGTCTCCAGTGGCCGCATAGGAGGGGTTGGGCTGTTGGAGGGAGAGCTAGTGTGCGCCTGCGTATTACTATGTTCAAGGCGGTTTTGAGTTGAAGGGCCTGGCGCGTCTAAAAGGCGCCTGCGTATTCCTTCCGCTGGAGGTGGTGTCAAATTAGATGAGTGGGCGTGGTTCCTAGGACGCCTGCGCAGTGCTTCTTCAAGGGGGGTGGGGCTAGTCCAGAGCCGGAGTTAGGGGCGTGGTCTCAGAGGCGCCTGCGCGGAGGCGGTTGGAGGGCGGCCCGATTCCCCTTTGTTCGAGTTCGCCATTTTGCGAGGCAGCGGCAGTGGCGGCGGCAGCGGTGGCTGGAGCCTCTGATTGGGTTTCGGGGTCCGGTACTGGAGCCAATCAGCGCGGGCAGCGAACCGGGGGAGCGAGGCACGGTGAGTGTGAGGAGCCAATATCCAGCGGCCCAGAGCCGGCCCCAGCGCCCCGATTGGCGGGTCTCGCTGACCACTCAGGAGAGGCCCAGGCTCCCGTCGAGCCCGGGGAGTCGAGCTGAGCCTAGCCGAGTAGGGTGGCCTGCGGCCCCGGCCCAAAGCCTGCGAGCACCGCGGGGCACTCCCGGTCGAGGCCTGCAGGGGGCCGCCCCGCGCCGGAATGACGCCCTGGGGAGCAGGCATCTCGGGGTCCAGACCCTTGCAGGATGCCTGTGCCAGTTGGGGATGTATCTCCGCTCCCCCGACCTTTAGGAGCAGGTTCTCAGGCCCTAGGCTTGGCGATGTTGGGCTTGCCTGCCACAAATGCCCTTGCACTCAGGTACACCGACGCGTCCTGGCTCGGCCTCCGCGATTTCCTCCTGGTTTCTTGTGGTTCCGGCCTCACGCTTAAACCCGCCCTAGCACTCCACGCTGCGGCCCTCAGGAAGGGAAATCCCCCCGCGGAGCCACGCGCCCCAGCCCCCAGTGGGCCGGGTAGATCTGTGCAGTCCTCCTGGATCAGGCGAAGGCCTGGGGAAGGCGAGCCGCTCGCAGCGGCCAAGTGCCGCTGGGAATGGGGGCGGGCTCGCCTCTCCGTCGCCGCGATCCGGGGAGGGGGTCCGTTGGTGCGCCCACTCCCGCAGCCCTGCCGCACCCCTCCTCCCAGCGCGCCCGGCCCGGGTCTCCGGCCCCGCGCCGTTACCACCCCCTTTTGGCTCGTCATTTCCTCTTCTCCCCGCCCAGCTTGCCCGGGCAGAACCGCACACCTCCGTCTTGGAGCTCAACCAAGCGGTCTCCCTTCCTTGTCCCGGCCATAAAGCCAGTCCATTCGGTGCCTGGAACCTTACTCTTCGAAGATTGCTAGTCCTGCGCATTTCTTTTCCCGAAGGCAGCACAACTTGGTATTCTTATTATTAGTCTTCCCAATTGCTCATAAACTCTCCCTCCCTTGGGAACGTGCAATTCTTTTTTCCTTTCACCTTCCTGTTTCACTTTGAATATGTCAGGTTTAGTAGCTCGATCCATTTCTAATCTCTAGGGTCTGTTTTTTTTCCCAGATATGTTTTCTAATCCCATTTTAACGTATTCGGAGATGTTTCCAGAAATTTAACAGTGTTGTGGGGTTTTCATTAGGATGGGAGGAAATCTCCATTGATGTTGACAACTAAGTATCGAACAGTTAACACTACCGGGCACTCGACACTGTGCTGGGAAGGAAGTGGGTAAAGGTCAATTTCTCCTTGACAGGTGAATTACTCATTAATACCTAACGGTTAGTACTGTAATGGGGCCAAGTTCAGTTCTGTCAAGTACTAATGTGAATTACTAACAGCTTTAGAAGAAGGCTCAGCAAAGCCACACGTTTGTTTGACTTTGAAAGATTGCATTGCTTGCAGGATGCTCTTATTTGATACTTGATCCGCCAGTGGGGAGTGGTGGTGAGAGGGTAGCCTGGAAGGCACAGTTGGTAAAAGCACTTGTGTGTGACTTGATAAGGATTTTTCCAAAGCATTTTTTTTTCCTGTGGTGGTTCAGAGAGAAGAAATAAGGAAGTAATTTTTTTCTAAGCTTGAAAAACAAATTTCTGACTTTGAGGGCTCTGCCCTATGACTGGCTGGCATTGGGGAAAGAAAAGGCAGATTTTTCTTCTAGGACTTCAGTAGTTTTTACTCCGTCCCTAGTTTTCGGAGTAGGTGTTCAGTATATGATGACGCCTGTTTTTATCACATTTACTAAGGCTATGTAACTGGTAGACTTAAGAAAACTCCTTGGCTAGTGCTTTTTCTACTAAAACATTGGAGAGAGTTTTTGTTTCCATTTTTGGACTAGTTTTTCATTGTTTAAATCATTTTTCTTCCTTTAATTCTTAGATTATGAGACAGCATGATCGAGGTGTCCTAAAAAAATTTGACTTTGGAATGATGTCTTAACCCTGGCATTTAAACACTGCGGGTATATCTGGTCACTTCAAAGCCAACAAATACTTAAACTTCTTTCCAAAAAGCAGTTATAGTCTGGTAACTTTTTGTCAAACACCTAGAGCTTACACCTGTCTGCAAAATAATTTTGCCTGGAATTTTGAGGGACAGCAGCTTGGCCTTGAGCCTTCTCTTCACAGGGGACTTTTCAGTCTCTTCATAGACTGAAATTTTTCTGTTTTTATGCTCTTTATTTGGAGTACTTCTGTCCTCTTCGAACACACACATTTTCTCATAGCCTTCTCACACTTAACACTTTGTGTGCCGGTGCCCTTTAAATGTACCAGCCCTTGGGGCCGGCCATTTTCTGTGCCACTGCATGAATGGTAGAAGCATTCAATAAAACACACACAACTCCTGAACTACTGGATATTAAAAAAATTGTAAATCTCTCATAAAACACCTTACACTTTCACCAAAACAATGTGTAAAGCTTCTAGACTGAGTACGATCAAAGAAATAGCTCCTAATAGTTCCAAATAAATCCACCGTGGTGTGAAAAACCGGAGACTAGAAGAACATGTATTAATACGTGAGCAGACCGCAAAGTATTGAGACCAGTTCAGAGGAAGCATTTTCCTAAAACCTTCCTTGATTTCTCTCTCCCCAACTGGAAGAGCTCTGCTTAAAAAGTATTGTCTTTTCTCCAAACTCCCATATTAATTTCTTAGGGTTCCAATGCAGATTTATATCCCTTTACTAAACTTAAAGACTCCTTGAAGTTAGGATCTTTTTGTTAAGAGAGTTTTCTTTTTATTTCTAAATCCTTCAGGACAGTGTCTGGCACATGGTATATCATTAGTGGAGAGAAAGCAAATTAGGAACTCCAATCCAGACACCTCAGGTGATAGGGAGAGTTGGACAGCCCCTTGTTCTCTAGTGTTGTATCAAACACAGGTAGGGCCTATTGAGTTGTAAAATCAAGTGAATGGGCCGATTTAGTTGGTGATTTTTTATAGTAGAAATTATCAAAATGCATCTTCAATAAAGATAAATATTTATGAAACTTATTTCACACACACCCCCTTTTTTTTTTTTTTTTTTTTACATGTTACATATGCTGTGAATTGTGGTCAAAAAAGTTTGAAAACTATTATTCTGGTCTTTTCCTGATGCTAATTATCAAATATGGTAATCTTGAAGGGCTTTTGACATACTTATGATTGAGTTTCAGCTTCAAAATATGGTAGTTCCCATAGGATGGGTTCCTAGTAGTTTAGTTTATTTCAGCGTCTGCACTTGGAAGTGGGGAGGAAGAGAATTTGTGAGTTCGCCAGAATAAACATACAATCGGGAAAAGACACTCAAAACTTCAAATTAGAAGCTAGAGCTAGACAGACTAAATCTGGCTAGCTTAATTTTGTTAGAATCTTGGGCAGAGAAGCACTTGAGGAAAGACAGTATCAGATTGTATTGCAGTTCTGCTAACTGAAGCTCACAGTAGTAGGAGCATATGGCTTCACTGAAGCCAGTTGGTATAGCATTCACCATTAGCAGTCTCAATATCATGCTGCAATTGAATCAGTACCTCCTTGCTATTAGATTTGAGGCTACTTCCTTTTTTACCTTTCAAAGTATATTGCGTTTAAGTGTTCTAAATTGGACATTTGTGTTATTGGCATAAATTAGTTAAGCAAAACTGTGATGTTACTGTCATTCCTATATACTTTTTTTTTCTGTACACTTTTGAATAAGATGTAATTTCTCGAAATTAGTGGTCAGAGAAAAAGCCTCTTACAGGAAAGAGATTTGAGTGGGAGATTTAACAGAACATTCCACAAACCTCACTTTTAAATCAGTTATACTGAGGATAACTTTAATGATACGTTTTGATGAGTTTGACAGATCTATCCAACTATGCACCCAGCGCTGTAATGAAGATTTAAAAACATTTTTATCACCCCAGAAATTCCATATGTTCTAATCAACTTCCATTTTCTCCTCTCCCCTCTTCTCTAGTCCCAGGGAAACACTTATGTGCTTTTTCTGCTTTTCAGGTTTGGTGTAAATGAAGTCATACACTCTCTTATATCATGATTTTTAATTCTTGTATTAGTTTAGAAACATAAATGTGTTAAGACAGAGTTTAGATTTCTTTCCCCCTGGCAGAGCCATTTAGTGTAGCTGAAAACTAAATTTTCTGTACTGTGCCAGAATCTCTTAGGAACTGACTTAATCACCCAATTCAGAGAAGACTGATGTAAAAATCAGAAAGCCAGTTTGTCACTATGCAGTGAAAAAGAACTCAGCTTTACTTGTGTTGCTGATCATATTTGCTCCCTGTTGGCTAACCCAAATGTAAATCCAAATTATAACCAGTTACTTGCTTGGTGAGCATTCCATTAGAGCATGAAGTAGTAAGTGGAAGAGCCATGTGGCTACAGACCATGGTGCTGTGATGGATGGGACATTTCTGGTTCTTAGACTCTTACACAATACACTTTGTATTTTAAAACATACAGCAAAGTTGAGTGAATTTTATAATAAATATCCATTATCTAAGGCTTACCACTTAGATTGTACCATACTTGTCTTATAAGGCATCTAGCCATCTCTCCACCCAGTAATCCGTCAGTCTATCCTTTTTTTAATGCGTTTCAAAGTAAATTTCAGACGTCTGTGCTTTTGTTCCTAGTTGGACATACACTTGAATGCACAGAAGGCATGCACTCAATGAAAATATTGAGATCCCTTACAAGTGATTAATCTCATCCACCATGTAGTGTGTTTCTATAGCTCTGTAATGGGTTCATACAACTTTATCATTCAAATTTTAGAATTTATGAAGGCCCTGGAGGAAGTTTGGAGAAAAATCTTAATCTCTGTTTTGTTTATATGTACAATACCTGCACCTCCCCTGTAGTTTCAAGGCAACGTATCCCTTGGTGATTAATTTTACATTTTTGAAGCAAGTCATTATACCAGGTTCTCAGATATTACTTTGATTAATCTAATTGTGTTCTTATTCCAAACAGTAGTCTTCACCTGTTAAAGTGCATGAGAAGGGTAAATTTGGTCATTGATTGGATACTTCATAATATTAAGGACATAGATTTTTGACATTTGAAGTCATTTTGTAGAGACACAGTATTGTGATAAAATGGTAAAGACAAAAGGTATCTTTACTCTTTAGAGATTGATGCTGAAATATTTCCAGATTTTTTAAATAAAATGTTGCCTAGGATTTACATCAGAATTAATCTAGGAGTGGGTAAAAAGTAGATGAGAAATACATGTGAAACAGGACTGACCTGATTTGAAAATTGTTGAAGTTGGATGATGGTAATGGGTATTTTTTATGATGTTCTTACCACTTTGGTATTTTAGGAAATTGCCATAATAAAAAGTTAAGATTATACAACAAAGGGTGGACATTTAGATTCAAATCTGGAAAAAACTTAGTTCTTTATGTAAAGATCATAGCTTTATGATTTATGTTTATCATTGAAGATTTTTCCTTATATCTAATCTATATCATTTTTGCCATTAGTATAATTCCTTCATATACCTTGCTCAGGATTAAAATGCAGACTTCTAAACCATCACTAGAGCTTTCTTTCTTAGCACTGCTTAGTGGAGATTTAGATAAGAAAAATGTTTGACTTGAGATCTGGGTAACTTATTTAGTAATAAACCCTGAGGATTTAAATTGCTTGCCATATGTAGTCAATTCTTTAAAAATTAAAGAAATTTTGTTCCCAAAAGTGCCTGTGCAAACCAGAAAACTCATATTAATCACACTGTAGCAAAGAGATACTTTAGCTTAATGAGTATTTCTAAGGTGTAAGTGATGTTCTAGTAGTGTTGAAAGGTAAGTTTGCCAGTAAAAATGATAAAAAGCATCTTTTAAACATTCGGAACAGCATAATTATGTCATGTAATCCTACTTAAAAATGGTATTAATATAAACATTTCCTAGTCTGTATTCTTACGAAGTACTATAGTGATGAATTATCAGGTTTCATTATTTGGCAAGGCCTTTACTGACAATCTCACTTTGTTTCTTTCCCAACCTTCGTAATAGGCACACATCTCCCAGTATTCTAGGATCTCCAGGGTGAAACTCACTGACCATATTCTAATTTGGAGGGACCATGGAGCAGTATACAACAAACAGCAATAGTTCAACCGAACAGATTGTTGTGCAGGCTGGACAGATTCAGCAGCAGGTGAGGAAGTCAAAACTGCTTCAAACATAACTGCAATGGAGCTGATAACAGCCACTCAGTTCGGGGGTTGGTTGTTATTTGAAGATAACCACATCTCATAATTAATGAATTTGATGACTTTTGCTGAACTGATTTTTTTTTTTTTAAGATTTATTTATTTATACATACAAGCTGGGGTACAGGCCAGACGCATGGGGCGGCGAGAGGGTTCACCAGAGACAGAGTGGGGAGCAGAACAGGCAGATCAGAGATACACTGCTGAGGGGAGCAGCGGGCGAGGCAGGAGAGGTCTGCCGTGCCATGTGGGATTCTCCCCGACTGGGCGTCGAACTCGCATCGCATGCAGCCAACAGCTCCACAACGCAGCTCTCAACCGCTGCGCCACCGGGGATGCCCCTGAACTGATTTTTGAAGATTGGATTTGTTGGGAAGGGAGTGTGTGTGTGTGTGTGTGTGTGTTTTCTCTGTATTCAGACCTGGTGTGTGTGTGTGTGTTTTCTCTGTATTCAGACCTCTATATCCAGCCTATAATCACTTAGAATTTGCTTTTCACAGGAGCCTGATTTAATAGTAAATTACAGTTAATTTCTCCTTTTATCTTTTGAAAAGTCAAAACACCTAGTCTGTTTTCCAATGGAATTTTGGGTTTTTGGTCTTCCTAGATTCAATTTCGTTGTTTCTCTTCTTGATTAAGGTAGCTTGTAATATAGTAAGGCTTTTTTGGTCACAGTAGACAAACCAAGATAACTTCCAATAAATCCACTGTTCTGTGATTTGATCCACCACAGTGCGTGTTCTTGAAAAGCTCTAGCTTAACATGAGGATATTTAGGTGGCCATTCTTACAGGTAGCACCTGTTACAAAAGAATTCCCTGCTGCTGGCTTAGCCCTAAAATTGGTTGCTTTATTGAATTTATACATAGCTTACATTTTCTGATGCTTTAGACTGGCTTTAATATAGTAAAAGTCCACTTGTCTTTCTCCTGAGGAAAAAAGAGACTTATTATGTATCAATTTGACTTTAGGCCAAGATTGTAAATGTTTTGTTTTCAAAATGGAGCCAAGTTGATGTAAAAAAAAAAAGTAATAGGGAGTCAAAGAAAGTTTCAATGTTGAGTTGTTCCTAACTAGAAATCAAAGGAAGGAGCTACTCTTGATTGGAAAAAGATTATTTAAACTCCTTTCCTGGCTTTTTTCACATAGTTGCTGTTACTGCCAATTTCCTTCATCCGCCTTAGAGAAGGGGGTTCCACAAAGGGCCCGCCATTCACAACATTGCCCTGGTGAATGGATTTTTTTTTTCTGTTAGAACACTCCATTAGAGGGTATACCAGCTAGGTTGATTCAATGAAAACATTGGTTCTGAGTTAGCTTGGTTGAGTAGAAGTAATCTTAGTTTTGAGATGAAAGAGCAGTGACCTCCTGAAGATGATTTTGGTTTGCAGTGATTGCTTCTTTCTTGTTTGCAGTGATTGTATTTAAGTCCCAGAAATCCTTCATTGTAACGTAAAGGCTATTAGAAACTGGTAACTTTGTTCTTGTGAACTCATTTGAGGAAATAAAAAGACTTTAAAATAACTGTAAACGGAAGCATCAAATGCCTATTTCTAGAGGAAAGGACTTGAAACAATTTTTTGTGTCAATGATCACAGCTATTTTGATGTTTCTGAGTCACTGAAGTATGTATTTTGAGTTCCACTCTAGGATAAAGAGCTAATTTTTAATCCTATTACCTTCAAGTATAGGGAGTCGGTACAGTTTGAAAGCCCTGTGTAGGGTGGGACTGTTGAAAGAAGACTCCCACAGAGGTAAGGCGATCATGTCTTGAACTATACATTTCCTCCTGACACATTTCAAGCTCTTCCTATTCCTGTTCTCAGCAGCAGGGTGGTGTCACTGCTGTCCAGTTGCAGACTGAGGCCCAGGTGGCATCCGCCTCAGGCCAGCAAGTCCAGACCCTCCAGGTAGTGGTGCCCTCTCTGATTCTCTGTAAGCACTGCATGAACATCTCCTCTCATGTCCATGCTATTTGTGGTAGGATCTGAAAGAGGAATGGCAAGTCAGTTGCATGTCTTTGATGCTGCTAACTTATCTTTGAGCCTTACTAGACACCGGTTTCTTAATGATTTGTGCTAAGCCATGTAGTGATCCCAGTATGTTTTCTGACAACTGCATTTCGCTAGTGTATTTCTTTGGGAATGACTGGTATAAGTGACAGAATAAGTTCTCATAAGAGCCCATTCAGAGCTCAAACTCTATAGTCAGATCGCATGGCAACATTTCATGGATTTGTATTATAATTGTAGAAAAGGAAATACACATGAAATAGACAAGATTGTGATTTGTTTCTATTAAACTGGCAGTTCAACTGCAAAACAGTCATTGTATTTGGCAAGGTTTATCTAGTCATTGAATCGTGTTAATCTCTTAGTGCTGCCTTTTTTCTACCAGTCCTGGGGACCTGTCTTACTAGTACATCTGCATAGATTGCCCGTTCCTTCTTGGTTGTGCACTGGTTGATTGATATGCTTTCTCTAAGTGTTAGGTATAAACCACTGCAAGAATTCTTTCTTAACCAGTGCTGTTCCCTGATACTGTATATGTCCAAGTTAAGTATCCCAAGTTGGGATTACATTTGGGCAGTTCCTATATCAAAAAATAGGTGTAGAGCCTTTAGCCTTTTCTGTGTTTAGAGTTTACTTTGACTAATATGACCAGATTTTTGAGAAATTACAAGATTTGAATGCTCTATCTTTTTTTTTCCTCCATTAAATAGAATTGATTCAAAGCGAGACCTAGAATGTGGAGCTGGCATCTCACCCTATTACTAGTGCTCCTAAGCATCCTGAAGTTAGCTACCTCTATTGTGATCATTTACTTCAGCCTTTCAGCCTCACTTCTACACCTGCTAGCCATAGTGTTTGATGATGATATGTAGCCAATTCCAAACATAAATTAGCCTGAAAGGAGCTGAGCTTGTAGGTACTCACAAACTGGATTTGAACCTCAGCATTCAACAGCTTGTTTGTTTTTTATGCTTGCTTCATCTTACTGATATATTAAACAGTATTGTCATTAACCACTTGTGTGATGGGAATGCAATATGCTCTTAACTGTATGGCTTCTTGTCTGATGCATGTGTCCTTGTAATCATTTATATGTTGTGAACACAGTGGACTCCTTGGAGTGTCAGTGTTTCATCATGTATATTTATGGCATGTCAATGAGGGAAGAATTTGATGGATAGTCAGAAAATTATTAGTTGTACCTTAAAACGTGTGTTTCCTATCCATGGAAATTTATTTAAAGAAAAGGGGGAACCCTTTATGAAAATAATGGAAGCCTTTCCTCTAGGGGTCTCATTTTAGAAAACTTTAAATAGTTCTTTCACTTACGTATTCCGAAAAATTTTCCTGATGGAGAACATATTTACCTAAGCATTGCTGTAATAAAGAGTTTTATATGGGATGGGGAAAGGAAAAAGCATCAGACTGATAGTCTTTTAAAGGGTGATTTCTCAATGACCTGTTTAACAAAACCTAGGATTTGGATGTTCATGAAGATTCTGATGCCGATGGTGGTGGTGGTGGTGGTGATGATCTTACCTACTTATCTAAGACAGATTGATGTTTTAGTTACTATTATATGCCTTTATTGGCATTTAGAATGACTTATTTATATAAATACTTTTTATTCTGTTACAGATCCTCAAAACAATTAAAAAATAAATGTTTTGGACTGTTAACTATTCTCTCGAACATTCCATTACACTTCTAAAGTGGCTTGCTTTGATTTCTAGAGAGCATTCTATCAGCTAGGTATATTTGTAATGGAACTCAAGATAATACAGAGCACTTGCAATTCCCTGCCTTCTGGAATATTCTGTTTATTCATTGGAGCTTGAAAGTTGGGAGTTTTGAGGTACACTTCAGTGCTCTGTAGCGTTTCCATATCTGCCATAGCTTCTGTTAAAATGACTGCAGGTATTCCAGGGTACAGTGTGAAGAATTCTTCCACAGAGATTTCAAACTGACCAGAAAGTATTTAGGCATTTTTTTTACCTGTAGACTCTTTAAACAACCACTGGACTATAATTCCCAGAGTAAAGTGAGGAGGGTAAAGGGTGTACGTTTCATTTTTGCTTGAGAGACCATGGGCAGATAGGGTTTCTATATAAACTTTAATAGCTTCTTGCTACCCAACCTCCTGGCATCACTGCTGTGTACGGTTTAATTTATTCCCTCCAGGTTATTTAGACGTTACATATATAGCCACCATCACCACCATTAACTATCCTTTTTACCTCCTCTTCAGCTCTCCCTTTGGCCCATTCCTGGATATTGGTCTCAGAAAGCTGATAGCCTTGGCTTTTTGATTAAATACCTCTCATGGATTTAGGCTGTATTTGGTGATAAATGCCTTATATCTCTTGTGACTTCTCAGTTACTCTGGATTTACTCCATTATATCTGACTAACAACTTGGCATCTAGTTGAAGATATCACAGATATTTGAAGACAATAATGCGAGGATGAGGTCTTGAGATTTATTTTCTTAAGGTCTCTCCTACTTTCCCCCTCCCCATCAGCAGGAAAGCAGAATAGTGCCATTGATTGTCTTTTGTTTAAAACCATTTTGTGTCCTATGTTATTTCATTGTTCTTATTTTACTTCATTCTAGGTCCAGGGGCAGCCATTAATGGTACAGGTCAGTGGAGGTCAGTTAATCACATCAACTGGTCAACCCATCATGGTCCAGGCAGTCCCTGGTGGACAAGGCCAAACCATTATGCAAGTACCTGTATCTGGGACACAGGGTTTACAGCAGGTGAGTGAGAAAAAAAAATTGTCTAAACAGCATTTCAGAATAGAGGTTTTAAAGAAAAATTTGTTAACAACGGTTTGACAGTTGGTTTGTGTTTAATTGTTTTCTACCCTCTTTGAATTTAGTTGATTTTTTCGGTTTAATATTCCCAGTAATATAAAGTAGAGCTATACAAAACTTGTACATCTCTGTTGAGAACTAAGCTCCTAATCATAAATTTGAATGAGTGTAAAGAGTATAAAGAGATGAGAGTCTAGTTTAATAAAATTAGGTCACTTTGTTAGCGCACCTAGGCACTTGGGGAAGGAATTTATAGTCTGCCTTGGAGATTGCTGTTTTTGATCAGTAAACCATCCTTTCCGTTTCTTTCGGTGTAATTTAAAGGTTGGCTTACCTTGCAAATAGCGAAAAAGAAAATAAACCCATCACACGCGCACGCGCGTGTACCCTGAAGCTGTACTTAAAACAAAATGTATTGCCTTAACTAAACAACTAACAAATATAGAAGGGCATAAGTAAAAATTTCGTTCTTTAACTGAATAAGCAAAATAGTTAAATCTACTGGAAAGACTGCTTGAGAAATAGAAAACGAAGGTATGCAAGACAGAAGTAAAGGTCAAAGAAGCATGTAGGAATGTTACATGAGACTCGCATCAAATTTTTAAATTAGAGGACTTTTTATCAAGTTGGCAAAAACTGAAAGAATGATTATATCCAGTTGTGGAGTAGGATTGTGGAGTAAAGGAAACACCCATTAGTTTTGGTGATTTCAAATTCAGAAGTCGTTTTAGAAAGGCATCTCACTACTAAATATATAAACCTTTGCTTTACCTCACTTCCAAGATTCAATCCTGTATGCAGAAAAGGATGGGTGTGTAGGGAGAAACGTACAAAGACATTTATTGCAGCATTAAGCAAGCAAAGAAATTCATAACCTGAATATCTATTAACAAGGATGAGGAAGTGGTGGACTAAGTCATACCGTATTCATAACATAAAACTGTGTCACTGTTAAAAAGGATGAACTTTTGACATGGTGGGTGGTCAATACTGAACTATTTTTTGTGAAAAATAGAGGACCATATGTGCTGTGTGGTTTTCATCTTTGTAATTAATAGGCAACACTCATTCCCTTATCCCCCAGGTATATATACCTATATTTATATTTTGTTTGCATAGTTACAGGGATCACATTAATACCTTAGTTTCTCTAGAGGAATTTAATGTAAGTTGCAATAAATCAGTCATAATTAACTACTTGATAAATTTCATTCTGTGTAGCCCCTTTTATTCTTTTATGTATACTTTTGGGGCAGATTATACCATACATGTACTTTTGGTTTGGAATTGGTTGTTTTTGTTTTGCTTTATTTTGTTTACTTTTTCTAATTCAACTTAATTCTACATTATTTTCTTATTTTTAATTCCTTCATAATGGCCAATGTGATGAATCAAAATTTACCAAAGTGTTTGGACTTAGGGTTTTTTGTTGTTGCTTTTGTTGTTTTGCTTTTGTAGTTAACATAGTAAATTGTGTTTGACATTGATAGTTTTACTTTTCATTTGAATTCTTAGGGATTTTTTGTTTTTTTGAAGTGAGGGGTGTACTTGATCAAAAAGTATGAGCATTATTAAAGCTGTTGGCATATCTTTGCCAAGATAGAGTTGTATTTAGGATTAAAAAGAATTTGACATTTCTCCATCCATAAATGTATGGGACTTTAAATTCATTTCACACTGCTACTTCATTTCTGTCCTCATTTTCTCTAGTCCTCCTTGCAGTTTCTTCCTCACTACTCTTGAATGATCCTGTAACATAGTGTGTAGTGATCGGCTTTATTCCCAGATCCGCCATTAAACAAGCTTCCTAATCTTGGCCGAGTCATTTAATTGTTGGTTTTCTCTTCTGAAAATTCAGGTTATATTGGATGATTTCTAGGCTTTATTTCAGTTTTAAATTCATCATTCTATGGCATTCTTTTTCCTTTTGGGTTTCTGTTTGTTTTTTGGAGGTTGGGGATTTGTTTGACCTTTAAAGAGACTTTGTAGGTTCATTTTATTCCTCTCACGCTTAGTAAAACTGTAACTAAAATTGTCCTGGAAAAATTATTTTTTATAAATACAGGCTCTCTGTAAGATTCTGTGCCTTTTTATAGAGGGTATATAGAGGGTGATTTTTGAATAACCATTTCTTTTAGCAGAGTACTTCCTAACCTTTTTTGTTAGCATTTTCTGTTTCAGAATGTGAGTAAAACCTGGGACCTCTTAGAAAAGGTACAAATGTCCAGATGGATGCAAAATTTTGTATATAATTTTAGATTAAGATCGCTGGTTTCACGTAGATAGTAAAACTAAAAAAAAGTTAAGAAACAGATTCAAGAATATTGTAAGTTGATACAGAGCAAGAGTAGTATTATAAATGAAGAAATAGTTTGGGAATGATAAAAAGAAAATGATCTCTACCTCATACTACATACAAAAATATTTTGTAGGTAAAGTCCTAAATGTAAAAAAACATACTTGGAAACTTTCAGATTCTCTTTACAGAAGACTTCTTTATGCTATGGGGTAGAGAAGGGTTTTTTAAAGACCCCCCCAAAAAAAACCAAAAAACCAGATTTGATTACTTTAAAACAAAAATTTGTGTATATTAAAGTATATCATAAATTAAGATGAAAGACAAAGACTTGGGAGAGAATATTTTTAAGACATGTAACTGGGTTTTGTATCCAGAATAGATAAAGAACTTTTTTGTATTAGTCTGAAAATAGCATTTCAGTAGAAAAATGATCTAAGACTTGGCTAGATAGAAGAGGAAAACCTATTGACTACTAATTAGATATTTCTTACTAGCCAAGACTCAGGAAATATGTGCAGATAAATTTGTTTATTTATCTGTTCATCAATATTTTCTAAGTACCAGCTATGAACTAAGTATTTGGGAAAAGTAGTGAAGAAGTCCTAGGCAGAGGATCCTGAGCAAGATGTTGGAATAGGATGCATCAGAAATCTGTCTTCCGATGTAGACAACAGTTGCACTCGCAGAATCTGTCTTGTGTAACTGCAGTAAGTCCTCACTGTCATTGTGGAGCCTCAGAAGGAGAAGGGAAAGAGAAAGAAACAGAGAACATTTAAAGAAATAATTGCTGATACTTTCCCAAATTTGATGAACATATAAATGTAAACATAAACTCTGAGGTTAAACTGAGAGAGAGTCCACTTCCAGCTTCACTTACGTGATTCTTGGTTGGCCTCAAGATTTTGCTATTGGCTGAGACACACCAGTTTCTTGCCGTGTGGCCTTCTCCATAGGATAGTTCATGGGCAGCTGTCTTCCCTCAGGGAATGGGAAAAAAATGAGAAGGCAGCAAGATGGAAGTTAGTCTTACGTAAGCTAATCCCAAGTCTTGCCATACTCTGTTAAAAGTGAGTCACTGGTTCCAGCACACTCATTGAGAGGATTCTGTAAAGGGGCTAAGACAGCTAGGTGCCATTTTAGAGGCTGCCTGCCACACACATATCTTCTTGAACACAGGAATTTTGTCCTTGTACTTTGGGAACTCATACATTTGCATAAGAAGAAATTCATGTCAGAACAAAATTGGAGAAAAACCCAAATATTAAGGAGAATGAATAAATTACTATAAATTGTAAGTTATAGTGTAATGATTTAGCATGATCTTTTATACCAGTTAAAATGAACTTGCACATTTATTTCAATTGGCTGTATATTAAAAAGTGTGTTGACTAAAAATTCCTTGCAAGAAGTTACAACATGGTACCATTTCTATGAGATTTATAAACATAAAACTGTACCATGTTTTTTTGTGGCTATACATGTGTTAAATACACTCTGTAAGAATGGTAACCAGTTTTAGTCTGATTGATTACCTTTTAGATGGGAAGGGAACATTAAAAGAATCAAAGTAAATATATTTGCTTTAAAACGTTAAAGTGTTAAATCTGAATGGTGACTCCAGGAGTGTATACTACGATTGTCTCGACTTTTCTGTATGCTTTAGGATTTTGCATGTGCATTTTTATAAAATCCCAGCTTGAAGTTAGAAAAATTGGTAGTAGCATTTTTTTCAGCATTTTGTTAAAAAACTTGAAGCAAAAGCAAAGAGAATGGTACGATGAATCCCCATCACCCCACTTCTGTAGTTATCAACATGTAGTGTCTTCTCCCTACTTTCATCTCTTCCTCACTCTCTCAAGGATTATTTTTAAACTGTAAAAATACTATAGATTGATTTTTAAGTTAAATGCTTTAAATAATATATAACCCTGTTGGCACTATTTAATTATCTCTAATTTATAATCAGGAATAGAACAGGACTTGGTCTTTTTTCCCTCTTCAGAGCATTTGCTGCTTCCTAATCCAAGTTCCTCTACAAGGACCAAATGAGACCAGTGTCAGCAAATACTAACCTTACTCTGTGTTTTCTTCACAGATACAATTGGTCCCACCTGGACAGATCCAGATCCAGGGTGGACAGGCCGTGCAGGTTCAGGGCCAGCAGGGCCAGACGCAACAGATCATCATCCAGCAGCCCCAGACGGCAGTGACCGCTGGCCAGACTCAGGTAATTCCAATCGCTCTGTCAACCCAGCAGCACAACTGATTAGGAAGAGTCAGTTGAAGCAGGTATTTCACATGTATTAGAAATGGGAAAGAAAACACTTTAAATGTTTCCCAAAAAAGGTCTACATGGTCCTTTTCTTTGTGGTGGCTTTGGAACTCTATTAAATTCTGTGATGATTTTTTTCTTGCAGACACAACAACAGATTGCTGTGCAGGGGCAGCAGGTGGCACAAACTGCTGAAGGGCAGACCATCGTCTATCAACCAGTTAATGCAGATGGCACTATTCTCCAGCAAGGTAAGTGTGCCCATTTATTTCTGGGGAACTTGTTGGTTCATCTTTTTTTCATATCTTGAGCAAATAACTACTTGATAAATTTTGACTCTACATGATGTATTTTTGTACAACAAAAGATTCCTCTAAATATCCATTAATTGTTGCTTTCTTTTCTCACCAATATGTAACCAATATTGATTCCATGTGTAGGAGTTCCTGTGGTAGTTATTAAAAGTCTGCTCCTCAGAATCATGTAAGCTTTCTGGGGAGAAATGTTCTAGATCAAAGATTGGAAAAATGAAGTTTCTTTTCAATGGTAGGACAGTGTGCATAGAGGTAGTCAGACTCACTCAGAAAATAAGTTCTCCAACTTTCTTCAGCACCTAGTGAAAACTTACTGGAATGCCCAGGAATTATCCGTTTCAAGTGTGGATTAATTCAGAACTGGAACCCAGACAGTTAATAGAATTTCCCCAATTATAATTACTGGGGTCACATGTAGCAAACCGGGAAGAGAGTGAGAGAGTGCTCTTTCTCTCCTTGCCTCTTGTGCTGTCTGCTTGCATGTTTCACAAGGACGAATGTGTGTGTGCCAGATAGAAGAGGGACTAATGGTGTTCCCTTCTTTCTGTGTACCTGTTTTTTTGTTTGTTTTATGTTTTATTTTCTTAAAGTTACAGTCCCTGTTTCAGGCATGATCACCATCCCAGCAGCCAGTTTGGCAGGAGCACAGATTGTGCAAACAGGAGCCAACACTAACACAACCAGCAGTGGACAAGGGACTGTCACTGTGACGCTGCCAGTGGCAGGCAATGTGGTCAATTCAGGAGGAATGGTCATGGTAAGAAAATTGATTCTTTGGCTCACTGTTCTCATCTGTAATTTTTCCATCACTTGTCTTTGAAAATTTCTTAAATTTTCAATTTGATGTGTCTTAGAAGGTTTGTTGTTAATGTTGACCTCCTAGGATTGAGATTGGCCCTGTAAGTGCCCTTAAGGCACTGCTTTTACTTACTCTGCTTTTACAATGCACATTTCAGTGAGCCATATTTCATTCTAAGCATCTACTATGTTCCAGGGACTATTCTAGGTGGTGGAGATATAGCAGTGGATAAATATGTAAATACCTGCTTTTATGTGACTTTATTCAGAATTCAAATAATGAAGGTACAGATAAAATACTAATCATTAGGAAGTGGAAAATACATTGCTGCTAGTAGGTGAAACAAGAAGTAAACTAAATAGTTTTAAAAGATTGTAGTAGAGAAACCTAAAAATTTGTGGTATGAATATGTTGGCAAGATATGTTGGGTGGTGTGAATGAAGGTTAAATCATGCCAAAATAGGATGTAAGTATATTGTATATTGTACTGAAACTAGATAAATTAAGAATGAGCAGTAGAAACCTGAGCATGGTGTGGAAGAAGCTACCAGAAGAAACTAATCAGCCTTTCACAGTTGTCACAGTTGGAAAGGGAGTAGGGTACAAGACCTGGCCTCTTTTTTCCTCAAAAATTTAGTACAGTACTTTGTTTTCATTTAGAAAATTAGGATTGAATTACAGTAAATTGGCTAAATAAATTATGTAACTTTAGACATTTAATGGCATTTGAAACATATTCCTAGAAAGTAGAGACAATGATGGACACAAATTTGAACCTTCACAATGAAAAAACCTTGTCTTTTCTCATTGTGACTCCTGGGCTCTCTGTAACAGAATCATCTAGAATATGTATTTAAAATGCAGACCTTTAGTATAAATGTTTTCCAAGAATCTGCATTTTATTTAGTGCCGTATTAAAACTACAGTTTGTAACATCCGTAAGAAAGATTAATAGTAACCAAGAAACTGTTTTCTGTGTCCACATTTCATGCCACTCTTCAAAGCTCTGATTTTCCCTGCACACAGATGGTACCTGGTGCTGGCTCAGTACCTGCTATCCAGAGAATCCCTCTACCAGGGGCAGAGATGCTTGAAGAAGAGCCTCTCTATGTCAATGCCAAACAGTACCACCGAATACTTAAGAGGAGACAAGCCAGGGCTAAACTAGAGGCAGAAGGAAAAATTCCAAAGGAAAGGAGGGTATGTACTGCATTGGTAAGGATATGGGATGAGAACTTGGCTTTTGAAATTGCCTTTTATTGTTACGCTTGAGTAGCTCCAAACATCTGAGGTTGGATAGCTGTTACTGTTTTATAAAAGTTTGCATTTGTTATTGCTATATGCAGCTCTACTACAATAACCAAAAAATTGTAGTGGTTTAAATGAGATTTTCTCTTTTTCTTACATAAAAGAAGTTAAGATATATTTTCCTGGGCTGGCATTACATTTTCACAATCCTCAAGACCATTCTCTCCTGTCTAACTGTTCTGAATTCTTTTTTTTAAAAAGATTTATTTATTTATGCATACAAGAACAGAGGTGTGGGATGGTAAGAGGATTCACCAGAGACAAAGTGGGGAGCAGAATAGGTGGATCAACTGAAGTACACTGCTGAGGGGAGCAGCAGGGGAGGTCTGCTGCGCCATGTGGGAGTCTCCCTGGCTGGGGATCAAACTCGTGCTGCAGTGGCTGCAGGCAGCTTCATAGGCTGAGACTTACGCCACCAGGGAGGCCCGTTTTGATATTCTTAGTATGCTTTTCATAGTCTAAATGGCTACTTGGGCTCCAGCCTTGGAGCAAAAGGAATAAGAAAAGTACCTTTTTTTTTTTTTATTAAGGAAACTTTCAAGAAGTTTTATACATCTCATCAGTCAGAATTAAACTGCATGGCCACACTTCATTTGCAAATAAGGCTCAGAAATGCAGTCTATTTAGTGAGTACCCATATGTGGTTAGACACTACCTAGTGTTTGTACCAAAACTTTCTCTGTAATTTGGTCATAATTGCCTATAGTGGCTTTGAGCACAGCTGTCCTATACTTTTGAGGCATTAGGTAAGCTTGCTTTCAACTAGTAGTTAAATGGTTTTATTTGTCTTATTTTAGAAATACCTTCACGAGTCTCGACACCGTCATGCTATGGCACGGAAGCGTGGTGAAGGTGGACGATTTTTCTCTCCAAAGGAAAAGGATAGTCCCCATATGCAGGTAAAAAGATTTATACTTTGCATTCTTATTGGGGAGAAGTATGCTTTTGCTATTTTCACAGTAGGGTCCAATTGCATTTCAAAATTAGATGCAACTTTTATCTCTTAGGTTCCCTTGCATCTTAAAAGTGCTGCTGGTCTTTAATCCAGTGGCTTTTCTTCCCCCAATTTTTTTCTTCCCCCAAATTACAAAATAATTATTTTATTTTCTTGATTTTCAAAGAACTAGTTTTATTGTCTCTTGATATAATATTAGTAGCAGCAGCTCACACAACTCTGTGCCAGCCATTGTGTTAAGGACTTTAGGATGCTTTTTTCCTTTCTTCATTGAATATACTGTGATAACTACTATACTATACTGGTTCTTACATGTATTCCCACTGATTGTATCTTACCAACATTTCTGAGTCAAAATATCCAAAGTAGAACTCTTGATTTTTATTTTTTAATGCCTAAGCAAGTCACTCATCTCCTAAAGGAACATGGCCATCCACCCAGTTGCTAAAGCTAGAATTGTACAATTCTTAAAGTGATCTGCTTGATTTTACCTCAGAAATATAACCTGAGTCAGTTTACTTTTTTTTTAAAGATTTGTTTGTTTATGCATACAAGAGCTGGGGTGTAGGCGAGAGGATTCATCAGAGACAGAGTAGGGAGCAGAACAGGCAGATTGACGAAGTACACTGCTGAGCGGAGCAGCGGGCAAGACAGGAGAGGTCTGCTATGCCATGTGGGAAGCTCCCTGGCCAGGGGTCAAACTCGTGTTTATGCTGCAGTGGCTGTGGATAGTAGCTTCATAGTGCTGCGACTTAACCCCTTGCACCACCAGGGAGGCGTGAGTCAGTTTACTTTTTTCCCTATCAACTGCTATTGTCAGCTTGGTCTAATCCTTTCCTTCTGCTTGGATTAATATAATAGCTCCCTCCTTGTCTCCGTTCTTCCACTCTCTTCTCCCCTACTCCGTTCTCTGCATCATAGTGTGAACCACCCCATGCATTCCAGCTTAAGTCCCTTCCACCCTTCCCTTTTCACATTTGCACTAAGAGTAAAATCCATGGCCAGTAGGGCTCTCTGTGATCTAGTATCTGCCTACCTCTGGCTTTCTTTAATCTTGCTGCTTGGTCTTTACTGTTCATAGGTCTTTCTTGCTGTACTGTTGATAGGTCTTTCTGTTGCCAGTAGGACTTTTGCATTTAAAATTGCTGGTATGCAAAGCTTTTTACTTCCATCTTTTTGCATAGCTATCCCCTTCTTCTAGGTCTTAGTTTCAATCTGTGCGGCTAGCCCTAGCCCACCCTATCCAAAATAGGTATCAGATCTCTTTAGAATATAATAGTAATTACAGTTATGTTTTGTGTGTACTTTTACAGTGGTTGTCTCCTTCACTAGACTATAGGCTGTGTAGGGAGTAGATAATGTTATCTACTCAGAAGTGCAGAAAGAAATACTTAGTAAATGTTTGTTGAATTAAAATGAATTTTTTTCATTTACTGATCCTTCATTCTGTACAGCCATCACATCCTACCTGCACTGTTGCCAAATTAGTCTTCATAAGTGACTTTTAATTGGCAGTCCCTTGCTCCAGGATATGTGCTAGTTCCTCATTTACTACTGTATCAGCTTTCAAACTGTTTCTCTTTGACATCCAAGCAACTCTGCCTCTTCACTCCTCAATAGTCAGTCTAGGATTTCTCCCCCCCCACACGAGCAATAACCCACATTCAAAGCTATTATTTCTTCCTACAGCCTAAGAATGCCCTCCTTTCTCATCATTCATGTGGTATATAGATGTAGCATGCCAGCTATGAGCACTGACTGAGCCAGAACTCCACTCATTCTGTATGTCAACAATATGACCTCATTCAAGTACTTTCAACCTGTTTTACCCTCCATTTCCTCACTTGTAAACTGTTGATACTACACAGGTATTTGGTGGAAATTTCATGCAGTGAGCCAGACCTACTGCATGATGAGAGCTTGGCAACTAGTAATTATTCTTGCTCAGTGATCAAGACCCACATCCAGCCTTGCCTTCCCAGAAATCTTTCAACTTTTTCAGGCTTCGAAGAGTCAAAGTTATTGAAGGTGTTTATTTTAGAGTGTTATAAAAGCTTACAAGGGCTGATGCTTTTCTTAACTCTGCAAGTTGTAAGTGAGAGAGCCAGCAGGTAGGGTTTAGTGGAAAGAAGAGTAAATGGAGCCAAGAGGTTGAAGTTAATCTTAACTGGGCTCACTAATTTTTTGACGCTAGTCTCCAGGCAAATCACTTTACGTAGGTGGGCTTTGGTTTTCTCTGCATTAAAGTAAATAAATTCTAGTGTCCTTTTCAGCCCTGTAAGTGTTTAGTGCTTAAAAACAAATGATCAGAAAATGAAGACAACAGAAATACAACTTGACAACTGAGTCTTTCTGGGAAGAACACAGCTGCTTAAGAAAGACATACCCTATCAGTCCGGTACTGTTTGGTAATGGAGGGCAAGCCGGCCTTTCAATCTTTTTAAGAAAAAGACATACCTTTATGGAGCTGCAGACTCGATGCATTATGGCCTTTGGTATACTTAGCAAAGTCTTGTGAATTCCCTTCGTGAGAAGTGAGTTATGAGTTCCATGTTGCTTTTGCAAATGATAATGATCATCATTATGCTTTGTTTGTGTCTAGGATCCAAACCAAGCAGATGAAGAAGCAATGACACAGATCATCCGAGTGTCCTAACCCCAGGAGATGTGATGGAGCTGATCATGGTCATGTTCCTCACCACTGCTTCCCACTGTTCCAGGAAACTGATCGACTCTTCCGATGGGACACTGACGATCTCATTCTGCCCTTTTCTACAGGACAGAAACCACTTAGTTTTTAATAAGTGGCTCAGTATTATATTGCAGCAATGTCTGGCAAATTGAAGTTGCAAGCCTTTGTCTCACCCTTTGAGTCAGGACCTATTGCAGACTGTCGATATTGACATTTCATGGATTAAGACCATGCGAGGGATCCATGCCAGCCTAGCAGTACCACATACAGCACTTAAGTTGACTGGTGAAACCAGCCAGCCATCTCAGCAGGGGAGAACAAATTTCTCAACTTAAACTGCAATCAGGGAAGCCGCAGCCTATCCCTCCCCATGGAATCTAAACGGCATCCATCCCTCTGATGGGGGCGCTCAGGCTGACTAGCTGAATGGACACTTTGTATTCAGAGATGGCTTCCTGGCAAGGAAGTTCCATCTTATGATATGGAAACAATAAATTATCTGAGATACAGTCATCTAATCTGTGGTTATAAGAATCTCTGTCTGCCCAGATGATAGGTTGGTATTTTTGGACACCAGCCAAGAAAATGCCAACTCTGGGGATAGAATGATAAAAGACTGAAGCACTAAATAAAAATTGCTGAATCTTTTTTTTTTTTTAGCTTTGACAAGTAGTGATCTGCTTGTCCATCTGTTGACAGGTCATATGGACCATAGTTCTTACTGTGGCAACTTTCAAGATAATTAGAGATCTTGAAACTGCCTTTCCTAAGTAGAGAACAAAACTTCTGTGCCGAAGTACTGAGGACATTTTGTAGTAACTCCTAAACAGAAAGCCAAAGTAGAAATTTTCAATCATAGGCTTTGTGACAGCATTTGGGGAATAGACGGGTTCCTGTGTGATTCAGTCTAGAAGAGAGAATTGTATTTGTAAAGCTATGTTGTCATAAAGCATGATTTTCCAGTGGATGGATGCCTGGAATGGATTGTTAAGATGAAGAGGATAATTTACATAACCTTTATACAAGCACGGAAAGGGAGAAGTCTCAGATTTGGTCCTTGACAATTTCTGGAACGTACTGTTCAATCAAGCTGTCCTGAACATATTCCAGGTCACCTGCTAGAGTTTAAGGTGGATGTTGGCTTCACTCCTGCAGTGCTTTGTGCTGGCCTCAGAAAGTGAACATTCTCGTTCTCATGGCAGCTGATTGTTGGTGCCAGTTTCCATGATTCCCCTTTTCTCCACTGGCCTTGTGCAGAAAGGCTTTCACATTGCATCCACATTCTGGGGATAAACTGCAGACTGGAAATAGAGATGCCTGCAGGGTCAGGAACTGGGCCACAGTTCCCAGAATCGCATGTGCCTCAGACATCTTTTCTAGATGTTGAACCCTGGAAGAACTAAGATGATATTTTAAATGAGTTGCTGCCTTCTCTGGAAACAGAAGGAAAACCTAATTCTTTTTGATGAACATTTGGGTTGGATTTAAATACCAAGAGTAGAAATTGGCTCGCTCTTTGATTTTACTCTAGTTTGTATTAAGAGGAAATAAACTTGCTACAGAAAATGTCACAGAGGGAAATCATTGTAATGGTAGAAATAGAGGAATGGAGTTACGCAGAGGCAGCTGCAAGTGAAGGTTTCTTCCTAGTTCCTGGAATCTGGTCATCTGTCCTGGCTTCTAGATGTCAGAAGTGGCCAGTGACCTTTTGTAGGCTCACTAGAAATTTTTGACTCTACATGACTTTGAGATAACTTTACCCCATATGCCCCATGTTTTTCAATGATAGATTACTAAAAACAATGAGGATTGAGAAATTTTTATACCTTTTGGTTTGCTTTAGTAGTATTTAGGATTAGAGTTCAGAAATCTTAATACCTAATTTCTAGTTCTTAAGTCAACAAGTTCTTAAATGCTATTTATTTGTGTAAGTTTGTACATAGTAATAACCAGCCTCATAATGTAGAAGAATATATTTTTTTTCCATGAGTTTGATTTTTGTTTGAAATGCTTCTGTTGCATTTCAGATAGCCCATGGCCCTTTTATTGTGGTCATTTTAGCACACCATTATAACCCACAAACAGGGAGTTAAGATTTGTATTTTTCTTCTGTTATTAGAGTTCTTTTATTCATTTGTCTTTTCCTTGTGACTGTAGTGATGCCTTCATAGAGAAAGAGTGAATGGATGAGAGAATAATTGTTTAATACATAGTTATTTCACTTCTTGAATGCTTTTTTGAGGGCAGGATAATTGTAAATGTATATATTTTAATTGCATTGGTACATTGAACATGTTAGTTTCCATACCACTGGACCAAGAGTTATTTCTGGCTATTGGGTACCTGATGATAATGTCTTGATTTTCCTTTGGGACTCTCTCTCTCTATATATATAGTATATATATACACACACACACATATATATGTATATATATGTGTGTGTGTGTGTATATATATATATATATATATATATGTTTTCCCTCCACCAGTAGGGGGACTACAGGTGATCAATCATTGATGTCATTGCAATTGTTATTTTTTAAAATAAATATAAAAATACTAAAAACTAAAGCTTACATCTTCTTTGTTCTAGGTTGTGTTATGTCAAAACACATCAAATCTGTAGTATTCAGGCCTTCTAACTGTATCACCTCTTTTGGTCTCCCTATTTGAGATTATTTTCTGCCACCTGGGGCTGATTTGATCTTCCTACTGGAAGTGTTAATCAAAATGTCAAGTGATTTCATGAGCAAAATAGGCCCTTTCCTTAATTATCACTAGAACGGCCTTGATTTATTAGCCCTATGGAAATACAGTGGACATAATTTTTAGATTTTTTTCATTTCTGCAAGAAACTAGAAAATATTTTTCTGATTGTTAAAATCCTCAACATGCTCATCCATTTACTGCACTGTGTTTTCCATGAATATGTGCAATAGACTGCAACTTCAAAAGTGCACCTATCCATGGCAAACAACAGAAGTAGAATTGAAAGCCTTCCCTAACAGTGTTAAATAGCTTTAGTCTGACAATATTAAGTTTTGAAAACATCTTTATTTTGCTTTGTTTAGTCAGATACTAATGGAACTTAGCCTTGTAAGTTAAGAGGTGGTCCAGGTTTCTACTCTGGTGTATGAGGCAACGTCACTTTACTGACATCTATCCCAGATCACCTGTTTTATCACAGAAGCATGTTCACCACGATCCAGGAAGATTAAACTACGTTTGAACAAGCCGCCCCGCCTCGCTGTCGCCCCTATCTGCTGGAAACCAGATCGAGGCTGACATGGTAGAGAAAAGGCACCCACCCGCTTTTGACTGACTGCCCACCAAGGGCTACTCACTGATTGGTTGGTGGGAGGGCCCAGCCAGGACCGTTAATGCGGATTGGTCGTTAGGCAGTGGGTACCTCTTTCCGGTAGCTTGGCCGGCATTCCCGCCGCCGCCATGGCGAGCGGTGAATGGGTGGTGGCGCCGCCTCTGTGGCCCGTGGAGGCCCGGTTGGCGGCGCTTCTCCCGGATCTGTTAGTCTTCAGGAAGCCCGGGGGATCGGAACCCGAGCTCGCCACGGCCCAGGGCGTCCTCCTTGGCGTCCACGTGACGGGTGAGGGGCGGTGCTTCGCTCTTCTGGCTTGGCAGAAGGGCGGCGGTTGGGCCTGAGCTCCTAGGGCTGCGGCGGTTACGCGCCAGGCACCCGGGCCCACTGAGGCGCAGTTGAACTGCACGCCGCCAACGCGCAGCAAACTT
Organism: Scalopus aquaticus; assembly: GCA_004024925.1. NCBI lineage: Eukaryota > Metazoa > Chordata > Mammalia > Eulipotyphla > Talpidae > Scalopus > Scalopus aquaticus. Next base: position 223,875 of record PVIJ01000541.1, read on the forward strand.
GGAGCGTCCTTTGCAGAGTAGAAGGGTTTGTGGGGCTGATCTGACTCAGCCCTTGAGTTCATTGCAAAAATGAAATTAAAGCTCAGAAAGAAAGTCTTCCGGGGTCACATGACAAGCTTTGAATCCCAAGTTTTCTCCTCGTCCCGAGCATTTTCCAATAAGCATTCTGCCTCACCCAGTTACTTCATCGCTTGGTTAATGCATCCTTTGGGTCCATCAGTATGTGTACTCTGTTGTTCTAGGAGTTAAGTAAGGTTCCAGCAACTACTTTGAGAGTCCTTCATTTAACCACTGTTTATGGAGTTTGTGGCATGATTACGAAGATGAGTGATGAAGATGAGTGATGTCCTCTACGAGCTCACCTTGAATTCTCCTTAAAGCTTTAATCTATTCCGTTTATCGGCGGTTTGTCTCACTCACACAGAGGACCCCTATAGTTGGGCTTGTGGGTGAATCTTCACCATCTGCGACTCCTGGGAATTTGAAGAGAATGGCCCTCTGGATTCACAGAGGCAGCAGTAACCAGTCTGCTCTTGAATACTTCCTAAGTAACACCATTTAAAGCATAATGAAATTACTCATCACAAAAACAATAGGGCCCGAAAGTTAAGGATTGAAGCGAACATGGTAATTTTTGCTTTTTGCTTTGTTGGTCAGCAGCTAACATGCTAATTTTTGCTTTGTTGGTCAGGGTTTACAGCATTAATGGACAGGTTCAGCCTGACATGCAAGTCAGAAGATCACATGGACAAACTGGCCCACATCTTCAGTTATTACATTAGTGACATCGTGGAGCGTGAGTGACCATTATAGGGGAGCAGGGAGATTTTGTGTAACAGAAGGGAGCCTGGGGACTTTAAGAGACGCTAAAGGGTCATTATTCCTTGAGTGTCACTCATCTTTATTTCTTCAGACTGCCACTAACAAGCTGGATCTTTGCCTTATCTGCCATGCCTTATCTGCCATTCTACCTAGTCTCAGCTGTGGTTTCAGTGTTCACAAAGGGGAATAGAGAGCTCTTTTAATTTTTCTTTGCACATTTGTATTTTGCTTCAAAATGAAGTATTCCTCAAGTTGTCTCGTCTAACAGTAATGTAATGTGCCTTATGCATGCATATCACATATAATTTATAATACAAAACACCTTCTCATTCCATTATTTCGTTTTGATCCTGTGAGGCAGGAATAAGTGTTTTCTTTATTTTCTGCCACATGTTGAGTTTGTGAATATTTGCCTGATCTGGAGGGAGAAAAATTTATTTGTGCAACAAACATGTTTCAAGTAATAAATACTCTTGTGACACAAAACACAACAATAGGTTTGTGGAGAGAGCCAAAATCTACTATTGAGGAGTTTTCAGACTAGTGAGTCCTACCCAACTGAAATTACTCTCGCCTATGCCCTTGAATAGTTCTATTCCCTTCCTTTACTGACAGTGCCCCATACAGTTATGTTACATTTGTGAGAGTGATCAGAATACTTTGAGACATCACCTTTAAGAACATAATTATCTGGCTCACCCTTTGTCTCTGAAGAACAAGTATAAAAGTTCTCAATTTTTCTCATGAAGTTTAATGAAAAAGGAAGATAGAAATTATGCACTATATAACACCAGAAATTTCTGGGTACTTGAAATACAGAGGAAAATAAGACAAGGTACCTGTCCTCATGGAGTTTCCTTTTTAGTGTGAAAGACAGATTATAAGCAAACAAGATCCTTATAGATTATACATCCTATAAAAGAAATAAATGGGATGTAAGGTAAATTGTGGGGTAATGAAGGGGGTTTCTATATAGATGTATATGGATAGGGTGGTCATAGGAAGCGCCTCTTAGAAGGTGTTTAAGCAGGGGAAAAAGTGTTTAAAAGACAGGAATACCTTGTGATGAACTAGGGTAAAGTATTTCAGACAGAAGAATGTCGGGTACAAAGTTTCTGAAATGGGAGAAAGCTTGGTGTGGTCTAAGGCCCAAGAAGGCCAGTGTGACTACAGTGTAGCTAATAGTAGGAAGAATGGCTTTAAGTGAGATTAGAAAACATGAAGCTTTGTAGGCCATGTTAAGAAGTTTGCTTATGTATTTGTGTGCTAAGGGGAACTTGAAAGGTTCTAACAGGGAAATAGTGTCATCTGACATTTTTTTCAGCTGCCTTATGGAGATTATAGATGCTGATGGATAATAGGCAGTAAGAATGGACGCTGGAAAAGGCAATTAGAGCTTGTGGAGAGATGAGATGGAGGTTTGGTCTAGGTGCTTAGATCACCACTGGAGAGCTTTTATTTTTTTTTAAGATTTATTAATGCATAGAAGAACTGGGGTATAGGCCAGATGTGCAGGGGGAAGGGAGGGGCAGTGTGTGAGAGGATTTACCAGTGACAGAGTGGGAAGAAGTACAGGCAGAGATACTGAAATACACTGTATTTCAGTGTAGGGAGCAACGGGGAAACAGGAGAGGTCTGCTGTGCCATGTGGGTTAGTGACTTGGTGGGGAGTCAGACTCATGCAGCAGTGGCTGGTGACAGCTTGATAGCACTGAGACTTTCACCCCTGCTACCTTGACCACCAGGGAAGCCCAAGACTGGGCTTTGAGAAAGAAAATCAAGGGCCCTGGGTATTTTCTCAATTCATTGAGTTTGAGATAACAGTAAGTCATTCAAATAGAGCAATGACTGGGCCTGGAGCTCAGAGAGTAGATACCTATTAGAGATTAAAATGTGGTTGGTAGAATAAAAATGGCAACATAAAAAACTGATTGAGTCCACCTGGGGCGAGTATAAATATAAAGAAAGAACCTAAGACTGGGGCTTGAGGAATTCTTAGGAAAAATGAAATTCTTAGGAAAAATTAGTGAGAAAGAACCAACAAAATGAAACTGTGACGTAGCCAGTAAGGTAAGATATTTATGGTGGTGTTCTTGTCAAAAGGAAGGTAGTATGTCTAAGAAGACGACAGCTGCAGCCACCACCTGGGTTGAAATTGAAAGGTATCAAGTACAATAAGGCCAGAAACATTGAATTTTGCTAGGTGAATGCTGTTGATGATCTTGATAATTTTAGTGACATCTAGAGATGGATGTCAGATTGTGTAGTAAACTGAGAAGAGAATGTTGGAGAAAATATGTGAGTGAATAGGATATGAGGAGAAAATTGTATATAGCTAATTCTTTTGAGAATTTTTTCTGCTGTGCATGTAGTTTAAAAATGGAACTAATAGCTAATGAAATGGTAGTATTAAGAATAGGTGGGTTAAATTTGTTGTGCTTTGTTTTTTTAAGATATTAATGGGAAGGCTAGAATGATGGAAATGAGACCAGATGAAGTAAAGTTCTTGAGAGATTGAATTGGGCTAGGATCCAGAGCACAAATGGGAGGCCACTTTAAGAGAACAGGTGTACTTCTTCCATTTAGAGTAGATAAACATAGGTATGACAGACTTGAGGAGAAGCTTGAGGAAAGGAAGAAGGAGCCCGAGTCTCAGGGTGAACAAATAGATCAGAAAAAATAAAAGGAAAAACTTGGCCATTCTTTTGATCATATACAAGGTCCATCTCTGATTTTTACTCATTTTTCTCTTTCTTATTTGATTTCAGATGTGCTCTGTTTTGGAGGAGATATCCTAAATATCACAGGTATCTTTCAGTTTTTCTGAATATTTAGTAAGGAATATTTAGTAAGGAAGACTATATTTGGTGAAATTTGGCATATTTATTCAGCATTGTTTACTTAATATGTACTGGGTGAGGGGAAACAAAGATGAGAACGATATAGTCTCTGCCTCAGGACCTCCGAGTCTAATGGAAAAGTCTTGCCCATGTGCTTGCTCACGTGTGATTTACATTTTGTAAAGACTGAATGACAAGAAAGTAAATGCCTATAAAGCACTTTCATGAAAACCAATGAGACACTCGGTCTTTAATAGCAGAAGCTAAGTGAGATAGGGAGGAGTGAAGAGTCTCCTATCTGGATAACTGTTAGGATTGTAACCTCGGTATTACACAGAGTTGGCCTATCTTTTCATTTAAACTTAATTAAACCAATCGTAAAATTAGAGTTGAACTTGAACCTACATTTTGTGAACCTCTTTACTAGTACTACTCCCTTTTTGTTAGTATAACTATGGAGGGAAGATTAGCAAAAATATCTTTAAGCCTTAGGGAACATTTTTAACTTCTGCCTAGTCAAGTTTTTATATGCTAAATGTTGCTACGGCTCTGAGGCAGCATTTTAACCTAGCAAAATATATAATGCCAACAAACATTGCCTGAGATCTTGATAGCTTCTGCATTATTGGGGGCTTTACCCTGGACCAAGTGAGTTCGGGTGTTTGACGTCTAGCAACCTGTCTTGTATCTCGGCAGGGAATGTGCTCCTGGCACTCTGGACAGTGGAACAGAATCAACTGAGTGACATCATTACTCTTGTGGCAAAGTGCAGTCTGGAGATACAGGAGAAATTTGGGATCTATCATACCAGAGAAGGCCAGGACCTGCAGCTAAAGATAGGTAGTGTCTACTAAAAGAGTGACCAAATTGGGGGGAGGGGGGGAAATTCCTATAAAAAATTCAAAAATAAATGAAACTGGGAAAAATATATTTACAATGCATATCATGCCCAAAAAGGTGAATTTTTTGAATTTAATTAATGTACTAACAAGATTAATATTCTAAAAGAAAAAAAAGTGGGCAAAGGACGTGAATGAATAGTATTTCTTTTTTAATATGAAAAGATGGTCAACTTCATAATAAGAAAATTGACAATTGAAGGTACATTAAGATCACTTCTGGGCCTCCCTGGTGGCGCAGCGGTTGAGCGCTGCGCTGTGGAGCTGTGGGCAGTGCGCGATGTGAGTTCGACGCCCAGCCAGGGAGAATCCCACGTGGTGCGGCAGACCTCTCCTGCCTCGCCCGCTGCTCCCCTCAGCAGTGTATTTCTGATCTGCCTGTTCTTCTCCCCACTCTGTCTCTGGTGAACCCTCTCACTGCCCCACGCCTCTGACCTGTACCCCAGCTTGTATGTATAAATAAATAAATCTTTTAAAAAAAAAAAAGATCACTTCTCACCTGTGGATATTCAGATGCCAACCACATAGTGGGGCTGTGAGAAAAAAACTTTCTGGGAGAGTGCTGGTGAGAATCAACAGTGATACAACTTTCATGGAGGGTGATTTAGTAAGCTCTAGCAAGATTACAAATGCATGTATTCTTCAGCCCAGCAATCCCACTTCTGAACATTTATCCTACAGGTATGCTTGTGTAAATATAAAATACTGTTAGTATAATTGATTGCAGCAATCTGGTTTGTAGTGAAAGGTTAAAAACAATTCATCTGTAGAGACTTGTTAAATAAAATGTCTATTCAACAAGATTATCTACAGTTTGAAAAAAAAAGGTTCTGTTATTGCAGTTTTTCTAAAGTGTGAGAAAACAAGATGCAAAGGAAAATAATTACTTTTGTTGTTCGTTTATGTTTGTATAAAGAAATACAAGAAACAAAATTTACCTTCTAACAGGTAAAATAGTATAGATGGGAATATAGGTGGAAGCAAGACTTTTTCATGTGTGTTTTTATGTGGTTCAGTTTTTTTTTAACTATTACATCATTTACATGATTTAATTACATAATTTAAGATATGTGCAATAAAAATTTTAAAGTTTCACCGGTGACAGAGTCAAGATTGGAGGAGAAGCTCTAACACAAAACTTCACAGGCATCCAGGAACCTCAAGGGAGTTCCAGCTATTCATTTATATTTTGAGGGCCAATTGTGAAGAATCAAATTCTGTCTTACATAGCATCTCTTCTGTCCTTCTATCCTTTTTTATTCTTTTGGTTTTTATTTTATTGAGGAATAATTTATAACTGATACTGTACATAGACATTTAAACACTTTTGAAGCCATCACCATGAAGATAATAAACATAACCATCACTCAAAAAAGTAGACTCAGGGCCTCCCTGGTGGCGCAGCGGTTGGGTGCTGCGCTGTGGAGCTGTTGGGTTGGCAGCGGCAGCGGGAGTTCGACGCCCGGCCAGGGAGATTCCCACACGGTGCGGCAGACCTCTTAAAAAAAAAAAAAGTAGAATCATAACTCATTTTATAAGCCCTTCCATCACTTTCTTTCCCTATCCTCATGTAACCACTGATCTCCTGTCACTAAAGCATTTGCATTTGCATTTGACAAGTGTTATGGTTTGATGAATTTCATGCAACCTAATTGTTTTTAAATTTATTCATTCTGTGGCATGTATCAGTAATTCATTCCCCATCATTACTGAGTGGTGTTCTTCTGTGTGGATATACTACATTTGCTTATCCATTCATTTTTAATGGACATTCGGGTGGTTGTCACTTTTCAGCTATTACAAATCAAGCTACCATGAACATCTGTGTTTAAGTCTGTGTGTGGATGTATACTTTCATTTCTCTTAGATTAATACTTAGGGGTAGAAGGGTTACTTCTGTTGGTAAATATGTTTGAATCTTTTAAAAATTGCCAATCTGTTTTCCAAAGTAGTTGTGCATTTTATATTCCCACTAGTAATGTTTGAGGGCTCCAATTTCTTATGTCCTCATCAGCATTTATGACTGAAGTACTTCATTTCACACAGTGTGGATTTGGAGGAGATGTGTTTGTTCAGCTCTTGTGTCTGAAAAAATCTTTATTTTACCTGTTTTTGAAAGGTAATTCCAGGGGTATTGAATTCTAGCTTGACAAAGGTATTTCCTTTTTTTTTTCCCACAAGATTTATTTATTTATGCATAAAAGCTGGGGCACTAGGCCAGAGGCGTGGGGCGGTGAGAGGGTTCACCAGAGACAGAGTGGGGAGCAGAACAGGCAGATCAGAAATACACTGCTGAGGGGAGCAGCGGGCGAGGCAGGAGAGGTCTGCAGCGCCATGTGGGATTCTCCCTGGCTGGGCATTGAACTCGCATCGCATGCTGCTGACAGCTCCACAGCGCAGCGCTCAACCGCTTCACCACCAGGGAGGCCTCGGTATTTCCTTTCTTATATTAAAACTGTTGTTCTGTCTTGTAGCTTGCAGTGTTTCCAACAAGAAATTTTTCAATTATGTCTTTGTTTCTTTGTATATAATGTATCTCTCCCCACTCTTCTGCCCCTGACTGCTTTTGAGATTTTTTACTTTTATCATTGATTTTAGGTCATCTGATTATATGTGCCTTTGTGCAGTCTTTTTCATTTTTTCTTGTGCATGAAACTTTTTGGCTCTACTGGTCTTTAGTTTTCATCAAATTTAGAATATCTTATTTATTCAAATAATTTTTTTCTTTCCAATTACACACATACCAGGCTGCTTGAAGTGTTCTCACAACTTACTGTGCTATGTTCATCGTCCTTTGATTTTTTTCTTCCTGTGTTTCATGTTGGATAGTTTCTATTCCCGTGTTTTCAAGTTTACAAACCTTTTCTTCTGTAATGTCTAATTTGTATTTAATCCTATCCAGTGTATTTTTCATCTCATGCATTGTAAGTTTTCATCCTTGCAGTTTGCTATGTCTCTGCTTCTTCAGTTTTTACATCTGTGAACATATGGAACACACTTTTAACTCTTGTAATATTCTTGTCTAATAATTATACTCTGTGTTTTTCTGGCCTGTGCTTGATTGATTAATTTTTCTCCTCATTATGGAATATGTATTTCCTTATTCTTTGCAAGCTTGGTAATTTTACCTTGTTACATGATAGATATTTTAAAATCTACAAGTATTCCTAAGCTTAGTTCTGGGATATAGTTGTATTTTTATGGAATATAAAGAATCAAAGAAAACAAAAAGACATAAATAGACCCTTGGATTCTGGAAACAGAGCTGAGGTTTCCAAAGGGGAAGGAGAGGTTGGGGATTGGAGCAAAACGTAGAGGTTGTCCAATGGAGAGTTAGTATTTTGAGGGTGGACATGATGGTGTATTATACCTTTGAAGCCATATAAGCCTGTATTCTTGAAACATACAAACATACAATGTTTTAAATGAATTTTGCCCTCAATTAAAAAAAAAAGAACAAAAAATGAGGTAGAATGAAAAATGTGTGGCAAAGTCCATCTTCATTTAGATGCTGATTGCCTACTCACTTAGCCCTGGTTACATGTGAGGAGGGATGTATGGTCACTGGCAGCAGTTTTTGAGTATAACCATCAGCTATCCTCCTGAGTTCTTTGCCATGGACCTAGGTGTCCATTAAAAGAGCAATTTAGAGGGGCCTCCCCAGTGGTGCAGCAGGTTAAAGCACTGCGCTGTGGAGCTGTGAAGCCGTCGGCAGTGGCGACGTGAGTTCGGTTCCTGGCTGGGGAGATTCCCACGTGGCGTGGCAGACCTCTCCTGCCTCGCCCGCTGCTCCCCTCAGCAGTGTATTTCCGTTGATCTGCCTGTGCTGTCTCTGGTGAACCCTCTAGCCATCCCACGCCTCTGGCCTACACCCCAGCTTGTATGCATTAAAAAAAAAAAAAAAAAAAAGCAATTTAGAGACAAGACTGTTTAAGCCCTGGGATCTCTTGTTTCTTCCCCCATAAAACCCATATTTGTTAGAATGTCTGTATTCAAAACAAGGAAATCTAGGACAAGTTACTATTTTTGAAGGGAAGCTCACCTAATGCTTCTGCCACTGTGGGCAATAACAATATTGCCATGATGCAGAGAACAGTGTGAAGATTTCAGACCCTAATCTTTCAGAGTATTCCAGTTGATTTTGGTTATTTACCACTTGCCTTTTTTTTTCTGGATAGGTCTGTCTGCAGGTCGGATTTCCCAAGTTATTGTTGGAGACAAACAGCGGCAGTACCTCTTAGTGATTGGGCGGGATGTAGATGACGTCCAGTTAGCTCAACGTTTGGCTCAGGCAAATGAGATTGTCTTGTCCTGGAATTGCTGGAAGCTCTGTGAGCAGTACATGTTTGAAGTGGAAATCATGAGGGAAGATGAAGCTGTAAAGGTAGGAAACTGGTCCCATCATTGCATTGTCCTGAAAAGGTCTTCCTACTACACAGAGAACACATGTGAACACCTCTGGTGGTGTTCACATATTGCCTGACCAAACCAACAACCAGTGGAACTCCCTTTTGGAGGGAGGGGGGAATATTCTCCTAGGAAGATAGACAAAGCATCACAGTAAGACTGGAAAGAAATGACAAACAAGGGAGATGGCATCCTCAGCCCCTCTGTTAAGGAGCCAAAGGTAACCCAATGTGTGGGTGGGCACAGAAATTGAGCGGTTTCCTTTCTATAGTTAAGAGATATGCGGATCATTGACCCATTTGATTTTGATGAGCATTTTGACAAGTGCCTTGATTATCTGCCACATTACCGGACAAGTGCTGGTAAGTTACTTTGTCCTTTCTAACTAAGCCCCAAATGTTTAAGATTAATTTTTCACCTGTTTGGAGACATTTTGTTTGTTTTTCTTTTCTCAGATACCCTAAGAACTGCTCTGGAGTTGGATCCAGACTCTGCACTTGAGCAAACCTTGCGGAAACACATAATGAAAAGCCTTTTGAAAAAGGTTGTTCCTAATTTTTGAGTCATCATGTAGACTATGTGTGTTTGTGTAAACAGGTGTACATTTATATGTGACAGTTTTTTGTATTGATTCGTTTCATCTACTGTTCCACTGTAACACAAGCAGATTTCCGCCTCTGTACCAATTACTATGATGACATCATACCTTTACACTTACAATCTTATAAGTCTTATAACTTCATAATCTTAGGAAATAGAAGCCATATTTATTGCTTTTCCCTGAAGAAGCTAGTATACTGTAAACAAGGTATAGTGTATATGTTTGGTAAGTAAGTGTTAAATGATTGTATATACATAAACCTTTGTGAATCCCTTAGTTAAATGATATAGCAACTAATAGAACTGGACAAATCAAACTAACTCTTAGAGCATATAAAAGAAAAGTTCATCAGTGAATGCAGTTTAAAGTAGAACAGTTTTAATTTCAAGCACCCTGGTTTGTATATGTCCTGTACCTCTCAACCTGAATTTTAGGTTTTTGTCTGACATCCATAAGTTATTTTCTCAAACTCACCACAGAATATATAATTAAAATGCTTAAACATGATACTGAGAGTGGAAGGTAACTCTCTATGTCTTTGTAGATCGATGAAGGCCAACCTATGGAGTATATATCTGAATTTCGTACCGTGACTATGGTTTTGGTCAACCTAGAGTTTCACAAGACAGCATGGATGTTGCATTTGTGTCATCTTATCCAGGAAGCTGCCTTATATATCTCCACAGTCATAGAGAAAGGGGGTGGCCAACTGAGCCGGATCTTTATGTTTGAGAAAGTAAGTACAAAGGAACTTGACCTATCAATATTACAGGTAGGGGAGGAATAATAATCTGGCATGACCAGTTTATCTTTCACATAACACAAGCATAAGTCATATTTCCTGCTACTTATTTTATAATAAGCAATATTACATAAAACTTCAACTAATAATAGTTAAGGAATGGGATGTTCTAGTTAAACTTGCAGAGTAAGTGTTACTCTTCATATCTTTTTTGATTCAGTTCTTGATGAAAATTCTTTTTGAAAGCTTACAGAATATTTATTGGTTCTATTGGTAAAGTAAATGTAATCTGATCTTTCTCAGATAAATGAGCAGCTTGAAAAAGAGTAGTATCGTACATGATACTTGACATAGGTGAAGAAAATGTGGGAAGACATTTAACTCATGGTATACACTAAAAGTTAAACTTTTGGAAAGTTCTTGACAGCAATTTTTCTTGTACTTTATAGTTCTTTGAATAAATAGTTTGTTAAATCAATATTTTATTTCTTTTTTTAAATCTCCATGTTGAAATCACCCAGAGTGTCCACCTCATGAATTGTGTAAAATCCTGCATTTCTAACAGAAAACTAATCAGGAAAGGGTCTGACTTCATTTAGAGGGGTTGGTTCCATCTGGGCATGCCCTATTCCTTCCTCAGGTAAACTTGTCTTTTTTATCTATCCCAGGGCTGCATGTTCCTCTGTGTCTTTGGTCTTCCTGGGGATAAGAAGCCCGATGAGTGTGCACATGCCCTGGAGAGTTCCTTCAGCATCTTCAGTTTCTGCTGGGAGAATCTTGCTGAGACCAAGTGAGGAGGAAGGTGGGGCAGAGAGGAGCTTTTCAGGCAGGGTAGGAGGCCTTAAAAAGTAGCAGTGGTTGAGGGCATCCAGAATCTACCTAAAGAGAAGGGAGCATGCTAAGAGAAATCGGAAAATAAGATCTATTAATAAACCACTAGGTACAGAACAAGTTACTCAGGGAAAATTAAATTCCCATACAGTAGGGTAAGACAGAGAGAGGAGCAATAAAGATAACAGGATTCAAAAACACTGCAGAGGAACAAGCAAATGTATCAATTAATATGCTACAAATAATGTCTCTGTATATGGAGGGAATACAGAACAAAGATTGCCTGTATATGGGGAGGGGAGGCATGGGAAGAGAAGTTATGGGGCAACTAGCTAGAAAGGAAGGGATCACAGCCAGTTAATGTACTCTTTTTTGACTTTCTTTCTCAATCCTATTGATTTTTCTGGAATTCATAACGAACCAATCTCTCCCCCATATCCCTGTCCCCACCTTCCCACCTACCTTCTATAAAAACGTAGCCCTAATGAAAGTATAGAAAAATTCATTTTCTTACTAGTTGTATGATGACAAGGTTGACTGGAATTTTTCAAAGGGCTTTTTTTTCTTTCACTAGAAAGCTATGGGGAAAAGTATATATGTAAATGGATTTGGAAAACAGTTATTTCTAATGCTAATATTGTCATAGTTTTGTTTGCTTGTTATACTTACTCAAGATGAATAAAATTACACCACACATTTATATAGTGTTTTAGCATTTATAGACTACTTTAGTATATGCTACCAGTGTGAAAATTCTTTTTTTTTATAATTTTTTTTAAAGAATTATTTATTTATGCATACAAGCTGGGGTACAAGCCAGAGGCATGGGGTGGCGAGAGGGTTCACCAGAGACAGAGCCGGAAGCAGAACAGGCAGATCTTCGGAAATACACTGCTGAGGGGAGCAGGAGGCGAGGCAGGAGAGGTCTGCTGCACCGTGTGGGAATCTCCCAGACCAGGCATCGAACTCGCGTCACCGCTGCCAACAGCTCCACAGCGCAGCACTTAACCACTGCGCCACCAGGGAGGCCCCCAGTGTGAAAATTCTTATCCTTCTTTTACACATGAGGAAACAAACACAGAAGAGACGTTACTAGCATATGACAGAAGTGATAATATGATCCAGATTTTCTGTCCTCAAACCCTATGTTGTTTATTACACACAACTGCCTATTAAAAAATACAAATATTTCCCAAACGGGATGATATACATCATTGATATGATATAGTAGAGGCATACTTATTGAAATGTTAGTACTAAAAAGGAATTTTGAGATTATCTGATTCAACTCCTTATTTTGCAGGTAAGAAGCTACTGCAATTGCTCCATAGATACTTAGTCTCTTAGCTGAAGGCAGATGTATTTTGGCACTTCTTTCAGGCCTGGCAGGATCTTGCAGATATTCCTGCAGCCTCTTTCCAGCCTTACCTGTAGTATATAGGTGCTGACCATCCCTTCCAGTGCTGATCTTTCCTTCTCTCAAGGTTTTGCATTTACCTGTGATCTTCAAGGATCCTGCCCGTGGACCTTACTACTGAATGAGATAGTCATTGGCCCAGAGGCTATCTTACAAGTATCATTAAGGATGCCCTCTGTGACTCTTTGGCCATAACTTGGCCCTTTCCATATTATTTAATTTAGAATATAGTAGATGTTAAGAGCTAGATAAGATCTTAGAGTTCATCTAATCTGACTTCCTTAATTTAAGGAAATTAAGATCCAGAGGTTATGTTGGTAAGAAGCCAAATAGCTAGTTTCAAATTGATATTTTTTTCTCCTAAAAAAAATAATTGCAATTCAGTTATTTCCCACAGTGTGTTTTGTAGAATATTAATTTTTTAATAGTTCATTAAAAAAAAGGTTTCCATGGCCAAATACGATTGAGAAGTAACGCAAACTATGCTTCTTTCTTGAAGTCTCATATGTTAACATCAAAGGTTCTGCATAACCATACAGCAATTTTTTATATTTTGTATTGCTTAACATTTTCCAAATTTATTTGGCCACCAAACACTTTCTCCAGAAAGATCCTTAAGCATCCAGAAAAATGAATGTTCTGAAGAACATATTTTTGGAAATTCCACACTAACCAGTTGCTGAAGATTGCCTCCTTCACCCATAATTCAAGGATAGGGACCTAGGCTCAGAGGTGCCTATGTGGCCTCAGTAACAGATACTGCTGCTCATGTCTGCATCGAATCAGCCTTACCTAAGTCCCAATACCCCATGTCTCTTTTTTCAATACCCTGTTCTCCTTGGGCCACCTGGAAAGTTCCTCCTTTTAATCTATAAATGCCTTCAGTTTTCACCTTATTTACAGCAGAAGATTCCCTGAGTCCATTGATTGATCAGACTTTTTTTGATTTGTGACTATTTCTTCAGGATATTTTTGAGACCAAAGGAGTATAGTCTCAGAATCTCATCACTCTAGTTCAGCACCATACTGTATATATATATTTGTATATATTGAATAAAAGTATATTCTCCAGCAGTAAAGAATTTTTTTAAAGGAAGGAAGGAACATGGACTGTAAAGAAGAGCAAGGGGGAATAATAAAGTCCAATAAAGAAATGAGAAATAATCAAGTGAGAAAAGTATTATTTGTTCTTTTTCATAGTCTTGTTAATAACTGATTTTCTCATGTGTATAAATATGGTCATTCAACAAACATTCATTGAACCATGAGCTAGACACTGTGCTAACTGTGATGGATGGGCATAAAGAGAAATAAAAGGTTACCCCCTCAGCTAAATAAACAACTAACTTTAACACAATGAAATTTAAGTGCAGGAGTAAAATGCTGTAAGAACTGCAACAAAGTGAAGAAATAGTTAATTTTCTCCAAGACTTCTTAGAGAATTCTTGAGTATAAGAGATAACTTTCAACCAAATTAAGAAGGAAAGGCATTTACAGATAGAAAAAGTGGGAAAGGGCATTTTAGAAAGCATCATCAGATATCAGATTTTTAGTCTTATTCTCAGTATGACAGCATAACAACTGCCTGGCTCTTGTTTTGGGTATTTATTTACTGAGGCAGTGGACCCAGTGAATGCATGGTAAGAGCCTCATCTATCTTTAGGGCAAGGCAGGAGAATTTTGATGGCCTAGCAGAAAATAATACTAGGGTTGTTGCTACGTTTTATATTCATTATGAGCAAATGAAAATTGTTTATTTTTTAGATTTAACTTGAAACTATTTATGCCTCATTCTCCATCGTGTATTTTACCATCTGTCACATGACATTTTCTGCTTGTTCTCTGTTTTGTCTGCGTTATTCGTTGCCACCTTTGAGCCTCAGTGTATGCCCTTTAAAATAATTACCCATACTTCCTAGGTAGGTCCACTTCTTCCTTCCCCTGTCCCTACTCCAAATACCATCTGTGCTCTAGCTATTTTGCACGACTTAGTTTTGCACAAACACCCCAGACTTTTCAAGGTCTGTGCCTGTTCCCACTGAACAGAATGTTATTGTGTTCCCTTTGGCAGTAGTTCAGCATTCAAGGCCCAATCAGATGTCCTCTCTTCTATGAATACTCTACTCCAGTATGAGTGAATGCATCCCTTTTCTCTGTTAATTTGCTCTCCTGATTTCTAATATGTAATATTCTCTTGCTAACTTAGGAATATGCCTCTTTACCTCCTTCATCCCTACCACCCAACTCCCCAGATTGAATTTCTCCAGAGCAGGGTATTTTAAACACCTATTCCAGTACTTAGTAATGTCCATAATTCTTAGTGTTTGTCAAATGAATGAGTGTATGTGTGCTTGTGTGAATGAATAAAGTAGTGTTACTCATTGAAAAAAATGTATTCCTAAAACCAGTTTGCTTCAGGAAGGCTTCTATCAGCTGCCTGACACTCTGATCATTCCTTTATTCTGTTTGATCCATTAATCCTGTGCTGACATCTGTTTATCTACTTTTCGTTTGGGGGTTTTATCTGAGGCACCATTTCACCATGTTATAGTGAAAATGGCATCTGGGAGTCAAAGCCTGGATTCTCATTCTTTCTCTACTAAATTTTGCTGTGTAACTGTGGGAAAGTTAATTATCTTCTTTGGTTATTTTTCTTTTGTTAAATGGGGTTAAAATGCTTTCCCTACATACCTCACATGTTTGTTATTAATTATTCCTCAAAGGATAAGGTGAGGCAATCAACTTGAAAGTACTTCAAAAAGCATATATAATTACCTGACAAATATAAGGTACTTTTAATCTTTTCACTAATTGTAACTTCTCAACTGAAAACCTTGGTGGAAGGGAACCATTTTGTTCCTAATATTTAGTAATTTGTATACCTCATATGATAGAGACTGACAGCAGCCTATAACTTTTTCTATTCTCAATCCTGAAACTAGACTTCCAGATTAACGAGTAGCAACTCTAGCGCCTGACTTGGAGGCTGCCAGCTATTTACCCACTGTTGCTTTTCTCTTCCCCAGGCTTGTTTCCATCAGTATCACCAATGGACCAGTGTTCTGTGGTGTGGTTGGGGCAGTAGCAAGACATGAATATACAGGTATAAAAGGACATTGGCCTGTTAGTTCTGTAAATTGGGGGATGAGGCATGGAGAAGTGGTTCAAAAATTCTGCATCCTTTTCTTTACTGTTTCCCTAACATAGTTATTGGCCCAAAAGTGAGCCTGGTGGCCAGAATGATAACTGCTTATCCAGGGTTGGTGTCCTGTGATGAAGTAACATATCTAAGATCCATGTTGCCCGCATACAACTTCAAGAAACTCCCAGAGAAAATGATGAAGAACATCTCTAACCCAGGGAAGATGTATGAATACCTTGGCCATAGAAGATGTATGTGAGTGTCGTCATGTAGTTCATTCCCATCTCTTTTGCAGAATTAGGGCACCAGAGTGATTAGTTTTAAGTGCTTCTAGTACTAGACTGGGGATGACTTAAGAGGAAGGTTTGGTATCTGAGACTTTTAGCTTTTATCTTTAGCTCTTCTTTAGTCTGTTAGTGAGCTTCCTGCTAGTCAACAGGAAGTATGTGTGATAGGTTCCAACCTAGGTTCGTTATTCTTTGTGTACTTCACAATTTAGTTCCCTGAGCCTGGGACAATAAATACCTTTCCTCTTCCGCCTTTCAAAAATGTTTAGTTTTTAAAAAACTCTTATATACAGAACTTTGTGCCTCTTTAGTTATCTGAAAGTATTTGCTTATGAAGACAATTTGTCTTCTATTTAGCATTATGTTATCTATTTATCCCTGCATTTATATGTTATATGTCCCTCCCAACATACACACAAACACACACACACACATATATATATATGCACATATATACACATATATTTATTTATCTAAATAAAAGGACGTATGCAGGTCCATTTGAGTTGTTGGCAGAGCCAGATTATCTCCCAAAGTGGTCTGATGCCCAGTTTTTATATCTTATCTCATAGTGAACAACACTAACTAAACTTAACTACACTCAAACTTATTTCTAATTTCCCCACAATTACTTAAGACAGTATTATTCTATAACTTGGCCATTGTTCACTACTATAACCCCCCCAAAAAAACTTTATTTTTTCCCCAACCTGTATTTAATAGATACATTTCTCTTTGTCCTTTTTCCCCAGAATGTTTGGAAAGAGACATCTGGCCAGAGAAAGAAATAAAGGTCATCCTTTGTTAGGTGAGTTTTACTTTGTACTTTTTTTCTTCAGCTATAGATGGTTAATATGATTTTTTTAAACAAATGCAATATTAGCTCTTCTAAGCTTATATTTAAAAATAGAAAACAGCCTTTTTAGTGAATTTATATGAATTTTGAAGAAGACCTGCCATTTTTTTCCATGTTAGATATTAAAATTCCAGGTGAAATTCTACTATTTTACCTGGAAGTATCAACATTTAGCAAGAATCTTCGTAAGTCAGAGTTGAGCTAGTGAGATCTGACCTTTTTTGTGAATGTCATCTTTAGAAGGAATGCCTTTATTCTTAAATAGTGATGATAGCAGCAAGACTGTTGAAACCCCATGCTATATATTCCAATCTTTCTGTCCATTTTATCTATATTTATTAGTCCAGCATCTTTAGTAGCAGTGACAGATCCTGAAGGCTGAGTTGTTATTATGGACATTTTTACTAAAAAATGAAGAATATTTAGTAGTGCTTGTATTCATGTGATACCTAATTGTTCTGAATATTATTACTTGTGCTTTGGAGCAAACCCCCAAGACCAGTACACATTTATGGATAGTCCAGAAACTTCATCAAAGAATGGGATTCTGCCAAGGATTTTGGGGGAAGGAAAGAGTGGGTGGAAGTGGGGGAGCCCTTCTGAGACTTACCTTTGCAAATTAATTCAAATAAATAGTATCTACTAAAAAAGTATAGCAGTTCTAGGTGCTCCTTATCTCTCTATAGATCGGGAAAAAGAACTGGAGGCCTTCCGAATGGCACAGCAGGGATGTTTGTACCAGAAGAAAGGACAGGCTGTTCTCTATGAAGGTGGAAAAGGCAGTGGAAAAAGTCAGCTGTTGGCTGAAATAAATTTCCTGGCCCAGAGAGAAGGGTATAGGTAAAAAGTCCTGCTTCTTGACTTAGCATCTACTCCTCTTGGGGCTCCTTTCCCTAATTGGTGAGATTTATATTATTAGATTCGATGTCCTTGGGTTGATGGAGTAAGTAATCTCTCTGTGGGCCAGGGATTCCCAGTGACCATAGTAACATTCGCCAGGGTTTTGCCATTGAAGATGAAGGAAGCTAATTCCAGGCAGTGCTTCTATGCCATCCAGACCCTCATGGCCATCTTCTTTGAGATTGATACATGCCCAGCCTATTCCCGCCAAGAGTGCCTACACAAACAGCTCCGAGGGATGGTGGAGGAACCACTTCACTGTCTGTTTAATGAACTCTTCTTCGTGAAGGTAATAAAGGCAGTGGCTCTCTGAATTGGGTTATGGTATTGTTTTTTTGTGGGCAGTTGGACCCGGGGTTGTCTTCTAATATCCTTAGGCTGGCTGGCTGGCTGGCTGACTGGCTGTCTGGTCTGTCTGTCTGTCTGTCTATCTGTCTGTCTATCTATCTGCCTAGCTATCTAGCTATCTATATCTATGGGCTAAGAACTTTTAACTGGCAGTGGAAAGATTAATATTTGAAATCCCTTTCATCCTAAAACTCAGGCTTTCTCCTTTGTGAGGAAAGTAGATTCTAGGACTGACTCTGACACTTGCTAATTTTATGTCCTGGCACAAATCACTTAACCTCTCTGAGCCTGAAGTTTTTCATCTGTGAAATAATGATTGTAGTTCTTTGTATTTCTTTAAGTGGTATTTATAGTGCTTTTTATAGAGAATCTTAAAGGAGATATATGTAAGAGATTGCATTGTAAATGTACAAAATCTATCAAGGTAACCTCAACTAGCCCACCATCCTCAGCAGTTATACCTATGTGTTCTCAAGCTGGTTGAAATATTTTGTTCTTTAAGCCAAACTTTCTGTTTCCTAGCTATGGGGCATGTCACTTGAACCAACATCTGCATCTCAAAAGTTTCTAGTGGTATAGGGTGTATGTGTTTCCCAACAGCAAGTAGACTAAGAATTCCCTGGTCTGTAATTCCATTTATTCTTTCTCCATCACTTCTCCTAATCTACTTAGCCTGCAATTCATTGTATGTAATGAAAGATAGAGAAAGCTAACATCTGTCCAGTTTCTCAACATAGCCTAAGACAGGCTTTGTCTGGGGTTCTGGCCACTTGCCAAAGTAATCAAGACATATTTTCACTTTTTGGCTCTCAGGTCCACGGTAGCTCACATGCCCCAGCCAAGCATAGGAAACAATGTTAGGAGATGTCCATTACAACTCTTTCTGCCAAGTCTCATACACACATTCATTCTGGTGTACTTGACATAAATGGGGGTACTAGAACTCTTCAAAATGACTCTGTTAATTCTGACCTTCACTTTATCCTAAATCATGGCCTTTTAAGGGTTTGCTGGAATCATGTAGAAAGGAGCTCTCTCTCTCTAACCATTTGTGGGTTTTGATTCTCATCCTCTGAGCTACATATTGATGTTGGATTGGCATTTGTAACCCTACACCCAATCCTACAGAAGCTTTTTCTCACTCAAAATAGAATTATTTTCTGTACCATTTTGAAAAACTGCCTATTGTTAGTAGGTTGTCATTTTCAATGCTAATATGTGAATGATTTTCCTGGTCAGTTTCCCTTGTCCTTCAAAGTTTCGCATATGGATGACCTGGCCAGACAAAAGAAGGTTAAAGCATGTTTTTTCCAAATGCTTCAGGAGGTGGGTACTTTTGCTGCATGCCATTAACTCTTAATATGTGGAAATGATTTACGCTTATTTTAATCTAGCCACATCACTCCTTGACTTAGGCATTTCTTGGCCTATTTGTTGGTATCTTCTTTGTTTGTGTCTATAACCTTGAATCCATCTACAGCACAGTGTAAGAGAAACATTAAAGTCCTGCTCTTTCTTGATCCTGTTTCTTAATTAAATTTTAGAAATTTAATTTAAAACTGTGATTTCTAAATGCTGGCAGGTAACTATTTTACCTTATAGCTATTAAAAATATGGACACTCAGCCCCCAACCCAGAATTATGGAATCAGAAATTTCTATTAATAGAAACTGATATAGCCATCCTGGAACATAATCTGAAAGTAACTAGTCAAATTGTAATAACATGCTTCCTCTGGATCCAGCTGTACCACTCCTGGGTATCACAGAGAGGCTGTTGATTGCAGTGTGTGCTTATGGCAGCTTAGGAGGTTTGGACATAAACTCATAGATGAAATTATAGTGTATAATACAGGAATTAGTAGTAAGGGAATAGGTGAAAACACAGCAGCATGAAGTAAATTTAAAAAGTCATGAATAAGAGAAATAATGAGATCTGTAATATAGTAACATTTACATAAAAACACTTTACTTGACAAAATAACAAATGCCACACAAACTGAAAGTTATACAGTGAACACATTAGAATGGTAGCCTGCAGCAGTGGGGAGAGGAATAGATGTTAGGAATGTGGATGAAAGTAAATACTTTTTTTAAAGGTCTGCATGAGCTGGGCCTGATAACTGGTGGTTTTAGCAGTCACTCCCAGGTGATTCTAATGTGCAGCCTGGTTTGGGAATTTCTGATTTAAAGTACTATGAATTCCCACGCACTTTGAAGCCTTTGCAAAATGAAATATTTAGAAAGTTTGCAGTTTGGTTTGGAGATTATTTTGCTCCTTATTTTATTTTTCAGTTAGAGTATTTTCTTGTCCAAGGAAACTCAGTACATTTCTTTGGGAAAGGTAACCTCGCTTGTGTTGACATTTATTTAAATTGTTGCTAGGAAATTCACAGTAGATTTGAAAATCAGGTAACTTCATTTCTAATCAGATGTTGTGCTTGTTTCTTTGCTGTTATTTCTAGGCAGTGAGGGAAACACCACTGATTTTCCTCATTGACGAGGCCCAGTATATGGATGCAGCTTCCTGGAAGTTTTTGGGAACATTGCTCTCCAGTGTGCCCATCATCATGGTGATGACATTGACCCCTACCTTCGCCTTGCATGGCTGGGCCCAACACTTCCTGCAGAGCCCTCAGACTAACCATGTGCCCATTTCGAACTTGGCAGCGACCTCACTATTGAGAATGGCATGTTGGGAACTGGGGGTGGTGAGCATCCCCCAAGAACTGCAGATGTGAGTGGCTAGGGCTAGCTGGGCACTTCATTAAGGGAGGAACCAGTGCCATAAGTGAGAAGTCTCTGGTCTACTGGTGTTGGGGGAGAGAATGGCATTAGTAACCATGAGCAGGCCCAAGACTGGATTTAAGGGTAGACAGTGTCCTAGTAAATCAGTAAGGGTTTCCACCCAGGTTTCACAGGACAGTAGCACTTGGATAGTTGGGTTAATGTGTCAATTATATGTGCCAGGCCAGTTTTTTCCAGGCCTTAGCAAGGGGATGTTAGTTCCTTTTAACAGTAATAAAAGCAAATCATTAAGAAAATACTTTCAAAACCCAGCATGCTAACAAAAGAAGAAATATCCCTCAGTGTGAAATACCCTTACGCTTGGCTCTCTTCAAGTGGGCATCATTAGGCAGCAGTTCCCCTACTCACTTCTCTACAGCTACCTTCTCCGCAGGTGCTTTGGAAACCCCCTCTACTGTGAGGTCCTGTGCCAGGACCTTCTGTCTAAGGACATACTGCTCTTTCATGACTTCCAAAAGGAGGAGAAGGAGAACAGCAAGTGGGAGACCCTCTCAGGTAAGCTTAGCTTCCCATGGTGTGACCTTGATCCCACTGCTGGAGTTCAGTTTTTATCTGGCCCCTGGGAGACAAGCGCCTAGTCCCTGCTAAGCACCGTATACAATAATATGCAACTATGGTGAAAACTTTCAAGTCCTGCCTCAGATAACTTAATTGAGCCAATCAATCTACTGTAGTTCATTTCTGAGCAACCTAGCAGGGAGGAGGAAAAATAGGATTTTTAAACATGAGTCCACTAAAAAAGATTTACAGACAGAGTCTAATAGAGAATTATACTGAAAAGTAGGATGATCTGAGAATTTGGATGGGGGAAAGATGAGAGAAAGGAGGAGGAGAGAAAAGGAAGAAAAGGGTAGAAATATATATAAATCCAAGAAGATAACCTAGACTTGTGATGTAATAAAAGTGAAAACTATTTCAGGGTAAACAGATGTAAGAATGTTAGTGACTGTATGGTACAGAAAATGTTAGTTTCTAAGAGAAAATTAGAGATCAGGCAGGATGAATGGGGTAAAATACTTCTCCATTCATCTTCATTGTTTTAGTTTCTTGACGAAATCCTTTTATTTTTGTGCCTTTAAAACTGCAGTCATTGAGCATAGTGTTTTCCTCAGTAATATTCTTCTTTCCCTACAGCCAATGCCATGAAATCCACCATGTATAGTATTTCTCCTGCAAGCTCTGAAGAAGACCAGGAGCTTTATGTCTGCACAGTCAAGGATGATGTGAATTTGGAGACCGTGCTTCTCCCACCATTGTTAAAAGGCAGGTCCCTAGGAGACCTCAAGTGAATGGATAATAGATGTCATTGCTATTAGTGATTGATGGGTGTTTGAGTATAGGTCTCTCATTATCATGATAGCTTCATTTTCTTCTGAAGAAGAAACCTGCCTTCCAGAAATAAGTTCTGGCACTACCTGAAGAGCTACTTGAGTAATGTTTTACTTGAGTGAGCCCATTGTTCTCTTTGAACATGACTGATGATTTGGAAATGTTTTCTAGTCATTAATAAAAATTATGTCCTGAGTTTCTCTTTGTGAATATTCCCTTGCTGGAGTAAACATAATCAAGGGAGCTAATGTTGCTGAGATTTAAAAATTCATGGTGCAGTGAACAGACAGTATTATGCACACAGCAGGCGTTTAATAAAAAGAGTACAGAGTAAGTTTATAATGACTGCTGAAATGAAGAATGACACTATCAGAATTATGTAGGTATCATTGGACAGAGGGTGTTCTTTTTAGAGATGAAGTTTTTTTTAATGTTCTATTCAAGGTGTTTGATGAGCAGGGTATTATATGAAGCCCCTTGAGGGATATTAAGATGAATAAGCACACCTTCAAGTCAAATATAATCTTGCAGAAGATGTAAGACATGCATATGAAATAGCAGAACAGAACACCATAGTAGTTAAGAGCCAGGGCTCTGGAGTCAGCAAAGCCTAGGTGCCATTGGCTTCTCTACCTCCTAGCTGTAGACCCTTAAATAAGTTAACTTATCTAAGCCTTAGTCTCCTCATCAGTCACATGTGGGTAATGATAGCTCCTACCTCATACAGTTGAGTATTAAGTCATAGTACATGTGTATAAATCATGGTACATGATGCCCAATGAGTGTTAGATTTTATAAGCTGTTCACTTTCGAGGTTTTAGGTCCAGCTAGACAATTCACACTCCTACACTTGCAGACCACCCCGTAGCTTTACTAATTTCAAAGCATATAGGCAGGAACCCAGCATGCAAGCAGAACAATGATCGGTGGTTTTCTTAAGTGGGAATCCTCACAGCATTTTCCACTGCTGTTCTCTAAAGTCTTAAAGGGTAGTTTAAGTGTGTTGGAATGACACCATGATGGGTGGGTGCTTACAGGCTCCATGTCCCAGAGAGGAACTGGTATCTCTTATTACAGCCGTGTAGGTTTAGCTTCCAGGCCCTACAGGGGACATAACCAGTTAGACTTGCTATACTCCAGGAAGCCCAAAGTGTGGCTTACTACCAGCTACTTGTAGCTCATTCACAGTTTTCCTAATCTCATTTTCAGTGTTTATTCTTCATGTAATCAGTGTTACCTGGTAACTCAACTGACATTCTAATTTTATCCAAATCCTGTGAAATAGCTAGAAAGTTTATCCTACAGCATTTTCCACAGAGAAGGAAAAAAAGATTCATTAATTTATAAGCTACAATGAATAGCTCAGTTAGCAAAAAACTTTGGTCTAAATGAAAGGCCAAAATTAATTATGAAAGATAAATTATACAATTATTTAAGAAAGAGATTGACATGATTTTCTTTGTATTTTAAATATATAATTTACCACTAGTTTAATATGTTATTGGAATGAGAATGAGAGGAAATTGGATATGCAAAATTTGGATATTCAAAGCAGCTTATTATAGTGATTCACATGAAAATTACCACTTACTCTAAAATTGTTTAGGAGGAAATATATTCAAGACCATCTAGAAGGAGGATGAGTGGGTAACTAGTTGTTTGTGGGGGAAAGAAAAAGGTTTAGGATTATTCCATGATTTTGGGCTTGGTGACATGTTGGTTCAATACCAACTGCTTTACTTTCTGGGTCAGAATATGGAACAATTTACAAAATGCCTGGAGTTAATTTAATCTTCACACTTGATATTAGCCAAAAGGCCAAGAAGCAATAGTTAATCTAATCTTTACAATTAGAGATCTAGGGCCAGGTTCCTGGCCTCTATGTTTATTTGAAAATAAGAGAAGGGCATAGGCACCTGTTAGTTCTCATGAAAATGAGAAGAATTGTTAACATGAGCTGAATGATGCAGAGCGCAGCTTCAGGTCTACCAACAAATGGTTTGGTGACCAAGGGGAGAATGGTTCCAATGGTTCCAGTGATGTGGGGAAAACCTGATTATTGCTGACTGAACAGTGAGTGCTGAAGGAGTGCAAATGAGGCATGGACACGAACTAGGCTTTTTTAAGAGGTTTGGCTGAGTGGGGAGAAGTGGGAAAAAAGCAAACCTTTTGCTTGTTTTAAATGAAGAGATTATACATTTATGTTTGTAGAAAGCTTGCTCATTGATGATTTCTTTTTTCCAGAAATAGCAGTAAACCAACTAGATCAGTTGAGCCCAGAGGAACAGTTGCTGGTTAAATGTGCTGCAGTCATTGGTCACTCCTTTCACATAAATTTGCTGCAGCATCTCCTGCCTGGGTGGGAGAAAAATAAACTACTTCAGGTACTAAAGGCTCTTGTGGATATACAGGTGCTCTGCTGGTTTGGCAAGAGCCACGAGCTTCCTGCTGAGCCAATATTAGTGCCTTCTTCTATGGAGATTATTGAACAAACCAAAGAGAAGAAGAAAATGCCAGGTGAGGAAGAGCTGGTCCTGTTCTCTGAACAGAGAACCTTGCCTGAGGATATCTGTGTTCAGAAAGAGCATCAATATCCTATATCAAGGGCCTGGATCTCTTAAAGCTTATTGCTAAGAAATGATTATTTTAATTATGAAGGAACCTTGGGTATAGTGAGTGAATCATTTGTATTTTTCAGAATTGTCTTAATTTCAAGAATTCTAACTCTTTGTTGACCTCATGTGTTAAGTATTTGTGTTTTAATTTTTGGTTCAAAAAATATTGCTATAATCCTTTACTGACTTCTAAGAATAATAAGAAAATAAGATAAAGTATTTCTAATTTTAGAAAGTCACAAGAAAGGTTAAACATGTGATATTGGAACAGACATGAACAAAGCAAGTTAAGTAGCTTGCAATCTCAGATTTTCCATGCTAAAGAATAATAAAACTGTAATGGGTTACTCAAAGCACATGTAATCCGAAAATAATTTTCCTTTGATTTAAAAATATTTTGGGGCCTTACATTTGAACAGAACATTTCTGATGATTTAATGATTATAATAATATGTAATGAAAAAGTTCAGTTTAGGAGGAACTACCAAGAAATCTATCAGAAATACTTCTGTACCACTAATCACTTCTTCCCTGTAGTACCTTATACTCTGTATAGTCAATATCACTCAGATTGGTGTAAAATTATACAAAGGAGGCAGTAATACTAAGTAAAATTATAAATAAAGTTTTCTTACAAACTAACAACATGTACTTGGGAGTGTGCAATATGATTCCATAAAAGGACTTTAGGAGAGACTCAGTTAGAGTTTCCTATATTTCAGATGCTGACTCCCCTCACAGGCTGCAAGAAGAGATATCCCTACCTCAAACTGATGTGCTAGAATTTGGAGTCCCTCTCTTGCGGGAAGCTGCTTGGGAACTGTGGCCCAAGACACAACAGATAGCTCTGCACCTTGAATGTGCCTGCTTTCTCCGAGATCTGGCCGGCCGCTGTGGGAGCTGTCACGGGGGAGACTTTGTCCCCTTCCACCGTTTTGCCATCTGTTCTACTAGCAGCTCCAGGGAGACTTCCCAGTTCTGTAGTTACAAGGACAATGGCTCCATACTAACACAAGTGATCACAGACAAACTGCAGCTACCTTCTCCCCAAGGTAAACCCCAGGGGCAGTGAGAGGACAGTGGGTAACACTTCTCTTTATACATCCATTTGGAGCACTTCATACAAAAATGAAGCAATATTAAAGGAGAAGGAAAATAGATGGAAAGAACCATTTATCCCTGAAATACCAGAAATAAGAAAAATGTAAGTCAAAGTTAAAGGAACTTTAGAGATTGTACTTGTTTTCCTTGGTAATCTTGAGCAAGTTACTTAACCTCAACTGATGGAGAAGAATAACAATACCAACTTCGTAGAGTTGTTGTGAGGATAGATATATCCTCACATATAATGTGCATTGAATAGTGCTGATCACATGTATTCAATATGTTTTTGTTACTGTTTTTATTATAATTATTTAGCTCAGTACAGGTACATTGAGCCCTTATATATGTCAAATGCTGCAGAGAGGTGTTAAGAATACAAAATAAGTCTTAATCCCTGAAATTATTCATTTTGGGGATGATGCAGACATTATTTTAAATACAAAATTCTACTATGGCATGGTAAAAGCAATAAAAATGGCCACATAGGGCTTGGGCTACCTAGAGAAGGGGCTATTCTCCCAGTCAGAAGAATGAGCAGGAGATGACTCTTCCTTGAAGGAAATTACAGGAGTGAGACTTGAGGGATAAATCAGGGTTTGCTACTTGAAGCTTATATTAGTGGATAAATATTTCCCAAATCTTGTAACCCTTCTGCCACATTCCATGTAAGAGTTCACTTTTTTGTTTTCAGTTCGCTTACCTTATAGGACATCTCATTCCATGGTCAACATCTATTAGAAAGCTTCTTCTGTCATCAAGTGAAGTGTACCATCTTACAACTTAACCCATTTTTCAGAGTTGTGCCTTTTACCATATTTAAAGACAGCTGTCAAAACCCA
Organism: Scalopus aquaticus; assembly: GCA_004024925.1. Taxonomy (NCBI): domain Eukaryota; kingdom Metazoa; phylum Chordata; class Mammalia; order Eulipotyphla; family Talpidae; genus Scalopus; species Scalopus aquaticus. The sequence goes on from PVIJ01000541.1 coordinate 250,661, forward strand.
ACCAGATCTTCTCTTTTTCTACTTTGATAGAAGAGAAGTTGGTGTTGACAGGGGAGCAGAATATGAGAGGGATGATGAGTTGGTGGTGGGCAAGGTATAAATGAAGAAGCTGGGCCTCCCTGGTGGCACAACGGGTTAAGCCTCAGCACTGTGAAGCTATCCAGAGCCACTGCAGCATGAGTTCGATGCCTGGCCAGGGAGATTCCCACATGGCGCAGCAGGCTTCTCCTGTCTCACCTGCTGCTCTCCTCAGCAGTGTACTTCAGTCAGTCTGCCTGTCTGCTCCCCACTCTGTCTCTGGTGAATCTTCTCACCATTCCACACCTCTGGCCTACACCCCAGCTTGTATGCATAAATAAATAAATCTAAATGAAGAAGCTGATCTATGACCCCACTACCTCTTCTGCTATAACACTCTGATAACTGTATGAAGAGGGACAGGGACTTGGAGAGATCCATTGGTTGATGAATTCTTTAAGCATTTGCTCTTTTGTACTTTCCAAGGGGAAAGAGAAAAATAACAGTCAATGTCTTCATCTGGTATTGTGAGGAAATTGTACTATCATTCACAGTTTTCCTGTGGCCTTTTGCTTTTGAGAGATCAATATCAACTGATCTATATATATATGTGAGAAACCCAGGACCTTCCCAGTACAGCCAAACCCTGAGGAGGCTTCTGAGACCCAGGGCTTGTGTGTGTGGCCATGCAGACCATGTACAGCACAAATTTAGAGGTTGCTATTCACACAGACTCTGATCTGATGGTGCCCCTGGAAGTGTGCATTGCAGTAATGCTGCCAGACTCGTTTCGTTAGTCACCCGAACCTTACTTTACCTTATTTGACATTAAATGATCAGAGAGCCAGTCCTTTTTACTTAACACAAGTCCGCCATGAAACAGTTCTCTTAGACTCCTTTTCATGCCTCTGAACCCCAATAGGTAACATTTCGACAGTATTTCTTGTCTTGCTTTCTGATCTCTGAAAAGGCATTTGCAAAGAATGATTCAAATCTGGAAGATAAAGTCTATTTAAGGCCAGCGAGGTAAAGCTGAAAACCTCTGCTGGTCACTGTGACTCTAGTGGACTGTGGCATCTTCTAGTCATGATTTTCTTCACTAGGTTATGGGCTCCATGGGTCATACCCTTCTGGTCATAAACCTGACCAGATATATTCAGGGATGTCACTGTCAAACCACATAGACACATTCTTTATTCATTCCTTTAACTATCAATTAGGAACTATCTTGGGAAATTTCAACTGTTGGCCTTAAAAACAACATGGGGTGAGAGACACTAAGCCCTATACCCTAGACCCTCAAATCCCCACACCTGCACCCATCACAGTGCTGTCAGAAATCCATGTATAACTAACATCTGCAACTGGCTGAATCAGAGAATACAAAACCCATAGATAGAACAAAATCCTCATGAGTAGGCCCACACAGTTCAAACCCATGTTGTTCAAGGGTCAACTGTATTTGAGTCACAAAGAGTTGTTGTTAAGGAATTTGCATTCTATGGTCCTGATTTTGTGTTAATATTAAATCTAAACTAACCATTTTTATGATGACGGGAAGCAATTAGGTTAAGAAGTAAGCTGCAAAGGAAAAGTAGCCAGAAATGAAGATTTTCTCAATTACTACGAACATGAATAATTGAAGATAATCATCTTTTTCTTTCTACAGATAGTTTTCAGTTCCAGACACAATCATCCAGAAGTCAGGAGACTTTCACAAGTGAACACTGCAGGTAGATAGAGATGCTGAGAGTGGGCATGGCGGAGACCAGAAAGGGAGGAACTCTCCTCACTACAGACCAGGGAGGCAGTAGTGGCTCTTGTACTCAGCTTTAAATTCAAGTTAAGAGATTTAGAAAAGTGGTTTTTTTTTTGTTCTGAGTAGGAAAATTCTTTCTTTGTGGTTAAAGAAAAACTTATTTAACAACTTTCAGATGCATTGTATGCATAACTTTTTTTTTTCAGCAGTAAATTGCCATCTCAAATATCTTTCTTTGACCCCGATAATGAATTTACATTTCCTAGCCATGTACCTCCTGACTTTCTAATACCTGTTCCATCAGTTTAAAATGTCCCTATCTTGAGTTCCCTAGTCGCTCTGCAGTTTCCTATTACACTTAACCAACCTGATTTCTGACAGCTTTCAAACAAAAATCTATATTAAACATGACTTACTCACACTTACCATGTGTGTTTGCTCTTGCAGTTTTCCCTTTTGCAAACACTTAGAGGCTCCACATCCTTCCACTTATCAGAAAGTTCACCATCATTCAAAGTCGTCCTTAGTTCCCACATTTTTCCATCATTCTGTCTCAGAGACATCTGTTCTCTTTGGGACTCATGGTGTCTGTGGAAAGTGCACTGGACAAGTAGAGGGATGAGCTCTGTTTTGGCTCTCAGCATCTGTGAGCTCATATATAGGTCACTGAACTTCTCTGAACCTCAATTTCCTCATCTGTAAAAGGAGGTAATTGTTGCCTGACTGAATGACAAGGTATAGGAAAAGATGATAGTGTTGTTTAAAATAATAAATGTGCTATGACAAAGTTCAAATATGCTAATAGATACATGTATTACCACTTACTGCTTTGTACCATTTTTTATGCTCTCACTTAACAGTGTTAGTTTACTCTTCAGGTATGGTCTTAGTTTGTAAAATACTTAGATTAGCTTTAGTTATTTTTAAAATCCCTAATAGGGCTTTGCTCTTATAGATAGATCCCTGGCTTTCAAAACCTTTTGGAGCGATGGGGAAGACGGATAGATATAGAATTAATGAATTAAGAAAACACTTCCTGGGAAAAGTGCCTTTGAGATCCAGTGACACCCTGAAAGTGTAACCACTTTGTGCCTCTCTTAGTTCTGGTCTTCTCTCCACAAAGAACAGAGGAAGAGTTTCTGGATCAAGTGAACAGGAAGCTGACTCAGACCAACTCTGAGAAAAACATGTTGACCGTGAAGCCCTGTCACTGTGAGGAAGTCCTGAAGTTTGTGCTCTCCCCCCTCACCCAGCACTGCCTGGTCATCGGGAAAACCACTTGCGCGTTTTACTACCTGCTGGAGGCAGCCGCTGCCTCCCTGGGCCTCTCAGATAATTATATGGTGAGCAAGCTCTGCACTCAGCTCCTCAGCCATGCTCTTTCACTTGGGAGATTTCTGTCAAGTAATCCTGAGTGAAAAGTAGAGGAAAGTGGGAGAGAGAGGAGGTGGCAGGGGTTTTGGAGAAAACATGAAGTGGAATGTCCTAAAAGAGCAACTGCTCTGGCCCCGTCCTGACACCTTCCCTGTAGCTCAGCTCCCATGTCCGACTCTGTCAGCCGTGGTTCACTCAAGTCTTGACCCTCATCATAACCTTACTCAAGCCTAACCCAGTTTCTCCATCCCTTGTCTGTTTGGAGGCCTTCTTTTATTTGAGGAAGGCAAGCAGTCTTCTAGGGCAACACTCAGCATTTTCATTTTTGAAAAAGCACAAGGTGAAGATCTGTCAGTTTGAGGAGGCCACTTTCTGCTGTCTACGGTCAGAGGTAAGTGTAGGAGGTAACCTTGAAGTTTGGGTTATTTCTTTTTTAGGGTTATCCTATTACTTCTTTTAAAACCTCTCTTTGATTTCTGTGTATAATTATAAATGTGATAATGTCATAAAGGGTTATATAAATTCAAAACCTAGAAATACGTAATATGTATAAAGTGAAAGGGTACCCTCTGATCCTGTGCCACCCTTGGCATAGTTAGTAATTTGGTACAAATTCCACCAGCTACACATACATAGTCATGTCATTTTGTTCAGTGTTACTTTTTAAACAGAATCATAGTCTACATTCTCCTTTTCCTGAAGTTTTTATTCTTTTTTTTTTTAAAGAATTTTATTTATTTATGTATACAAGCTGGGGTACAGGCCAGAGGCGTGGGGTGGCGAGAGGGTTCACCAGAGACAGAGTGGGGAGCAGAACAGGCAGATCAGAAATACACTGCTGAGGAGAGCAGTGGGCGAGGCAGGGGAGGTCTGCCGCACCATGTGGGATTCTCCCCGGCTGGGCGTCGAACCGGCATCGCTCACAGCCAACAGCTCCACAGCGCAGCTCTCAGCTGCTGCGCCACCAAGGCCCAGTTTTTATTCTTAATAGTACAGATTGGACATATTTGCATATTGGTATACATATAAAAAATTTCCTTAGGGAATGAGGTTTGTCTAAAAAGTAGAAACTCACATAAACATGCCATGAGATACACCATTTTCAAAAGACGTGTAAGAGTAAGTTAGTTTCTTGTGTATGAATAACTTAGGACAGTCAGCACCTTCTCCCAGCTTCACTACTATTAAATCCAGTAGAGCAAAATATGTTGGAATAACTATTTATCAATTTATAAATAATGGCTCCATAAAATTGAGGTATAACCTGTTAGAGAGCTAAGCTTTAAAATAAAAAAAAATAGATAAAAACTAATTTCAATCTAGACCTTAACTTGGTTAGGAGAGCAGACCTAATGTGTATAATGCCTTTGAATAGTAAAAGGAATATTAGAGTAATTCTTATTACTGCACTATTTGTGTTTCAACCTATAGGTCTTTAAGGCAAAGTTAAATAGTTATGTCTTTCCCTTTATAAGAACAAATTATCGTGCAGTCTTCCTAAAATTGTTCTGGAGTCACTTTCTTGGAAATTTAGTCTTAGAATGTAAAGATATAATCTCAGGGTAGTTCCCCAGCTCCTACCTTACACACATGATGAAGATAGTATGAGTTTAGTGATGCTTTCTGTGGCACCAAAGCATTGATTCTCTGCCCAAATGACAATCCCAACTCAGTGTAGCAGCATCACTTTCTAAATCACAGCTTCCTGAGCCACTTACTGACAGGTGTGTGGGATAAGACAGAAAAGTACTTTCTCCAAAATCTGGGATTCTTACTCCTTTACTTGTTCACAATGCTTGTTAGTGTGACCAGATCCTGCTCCAATTCAGCTCTAGCACGTCAGTGACTGTAGCACACCTCCCAGATATCCAGAACCCTAGCTATGTACTCTTTCCACATTTACATTGCTGTTCTCATTGTCTCATCTCCAGGTCTGTTTTAACATGGGGCAGATCACTTTGGCCAAGAAACTGGCGAGGCAGGCCCTGCGACTGCTGAAAAGGAATTTCCCTTGGACCTGGTTTGGTGTCATTTTTCAAACATTTCTGGAAAAATATTGGCATTTCTGTTCCCTGAGCCAACCTTCAAACAACCCTAGTGAGAAGTGAGGAACCTAGCCAAGTTACCTTGGTTTCCTCTAGAGCCACCAAGACCTAAATGAGGACTCAACCTAGAATTTTGCCTATATTGACCCAAGACTCCCCTTTTCGAGCATGTAAAAGCTCTATTTCTTCTACTTTAATAACCCCCCCAGTAAATTAAATGTGGCAGAATGAGGACTTCTTTTATATTTAGAATGTGATATTATTACCCTGTCTCTTTCAAATAAAGATACATATATGTATGTGTGTGATTATACACATTGCAAATACGTAAACATAGATAAGCGTATATATGTAGCAATTTAATATTTCCCATATGTAATATTAATTGGCTATCTAGTTATTAAACTATAACAACTTATAAGAAATATATTCAACTAACGTTAGCAATTCAAAGAATGAACATTTAAAAGAAAAAAAAACTTTTCTGAACTTTTCCTGGCTAAGAGCGATACATTACAAAGGCCTTTAGCATATGAAGTAGTGGGATCATAGGAACATTTCTGGGTGTCCCCCTGATGAGAAAATTTAGGTTTCCTGTGTGGAGGAGGTGCTGGGCTCCGGTGGCAATAAGAAAATGCTAACACCCTGCACTTCACCACAGTAAGAAGAAGCTGGCAGTACTGCAGCAGCGCGTGCACTGCCTCTCCCTGCTCTGGCAACTCTATAACTTGGAGGCCACAGCCAGCAGCCGCAGGTTCGCTTGCCTGGCTACTCTTATGCAGAAGAATTCAGCTCAGGAGTTTGCAAACGAAGCCCAGGTAAAGAAGTCCTTGCTTTACCTTTGGACCCCACTCAGAAACCTAAAATGCCAGGGAGACACCCTGCCAAGTTCCTATTTTAACTGGGTTCTGCAATACCACAGACTTAACAGGATACCACAGATCATGTGTCTGAGCAGGATTTCTCAATTTGCAGTTTAGATAGATTTCCTTGGCTATCTGTGAACTCCCTGTACTGAATATAGAATTTTGTATATCTTCAAATGAGCTTTTGGAGAGTGGTGAGAAGTAGAGAAGGGTCATAGCTTTCATCAGATTCTCAAAGAAGCCCATGATCTTAAAAAGGATTAGAATAGCTGACTTAGGAAAAGAGAAAGAAGGGAAATGTGTCTTCCTAATTTTAGTGTCCTGTCTGTCTGTCTGCTGTCTGTCTGTTTTTCTCCATTTGTTCACAAATACTTGATGAACACCTGCTATATGCTAAGCGCTGATCTTGGTTCTAAGGAAACAGATGATAGAGAAATGAAATGTATAGTATATTAGGTGACGATAAATGCAATGAAGAAGTAAGTGGAGGCTGAGGGACAGAGCTTCTCAGAGCTGGGGAGTACAGTTTAAATGGTAGTCAGGGAAAACCTCGCTGAGCAGGTGACATGTGGGGAAATATATGAAGCAGCGAGAAAGAGAGCTTCATGGCTACCTGGAGAAGAGTGTTTGTATAGAGAGCACAGTCACTCCACAAACCATAGCCTCTGTGTTTGAGAAACAGAAGAGCCTGTGTCACTCATGGTGAAGGAGGGGATGGGGAGCCCCAGAGATGCGTCAGAGAGACAGGGAAGATGAGGATGACAGATGGTGCAGGCCTTTAGGCCATAGTTAGAGTTTTGACTTTCAAAAAGATGGGAAAGCACTGGTAAGTCCTTAGAAGAGTAGTCACAGTAGTCATAGGCCTTTTTAAATTTTAAAAAGATCATTCTGGCTGCTGTAATTGAGAGACTAAAGTGAAGAGGGCAGAGAGACTAATCAGTAGGCTACTGCCCTAATAAGACAAGAGATAGTTTGGCTTGTGGTGGCAGAGGAAGTGGGAAGAATGTCTTCTGTCTCCATAGTACCAACAAGATTCACTCATGGATCCATTCTGGGATCCATGTGAGAGGAAAAGAAAAATCAAGGATGATCCCAAGATTTGCAATCTCTGCTTCTATAGGCATAGAGGTGCTCTTAACTGGGGTGGGAAGTCTGCGAAAGGCACAAGTTTGGGAGGATATTGGGAATCAAGTTTTGGAGCTATCTAATTTAAGATGGAAATATCCCAGTAGCAATATTGAATATGGTGGAGAAGAGGGGGAGGTGGCTCACAGGAAAGGTCTGGGATGGAAAGGGAAATATGGGAGTCATCAATGTGTGAATGGTAGTCAAAGCTATGAAACTGCATGAGGTCACCACAGGCATGAGAAAAGGTCCAATGACTGACTTAACAGCTCCAGTGTTAAGAAGTGAAGTTCATAAGGGAAAATCAGCAAAGAAACAGAGAAGGTACCAGGGAGGCTTCCAGGGAAGAGAGCAAGAGAGCATGTTGTCCTGGAAACCCGAGTGAAGACTGCTTCAGGAAGAGCCATCAGTGTGCACATAGTTAGGACAGAGAGCCAGACAGCAGTTCTGAAGGGACAAGAGGCCTTCATTAGAGATTACACAGAAGAGGTATATTTCAGCCCATGTTTGAAGGGGATGGACTTGGATTGGAGAAAAGAAGAGAGTGATTTACTTAAAGAACAGGTGGTGAGAGTGAACAAGTTAAAAGTGCCGGGATATGAAGGAGTGTGCTTTCTCAGCTAGGGTGGAAAAATAGTGGGAGGGGAGCCAGAAAGGAGTCCTGACCTAGAGGGCAGCGAGGCACCGTAATGGGCTCTCACGCAGGAAAATGCTGAGATGGAAATGTAGCATGAATGTCCAGCTGGAATCTTTTGCCCTGTGTTTGTTGCCCTGCAGGTCGTCTCTACCTATGTGGCCCTTTCCCACTTCTCCCAGAACATGGGTGACAGGGAGAAGTGGCTACACTGTGAGCAGATGGCCATTCAGAAAAGCAGCCTGTGTTGGTTCTCCAGGGAGGGATTGTTGGCCATAGTCCAGCTCTTGCAGGCCTTGGCCTACACCAAGCTCTGCCTCGGCTATCTTGACTTCTCCATCAAGCTGGGTAAAAGGGGCGTGTGGTTGTTGGGCTCAGGGCTTTTTAGAGAGGCCAGGTTCACACTAGACCTCATACAGTGCTTTTTAACCTCCTCAGGATTTCAAGCTCATGAGATTTGCAGACACCTCAAGAAACCAGCTCTGGAGAATTTTGTTCTCTCAGTTCTCTTCAGATCTGCATTTCTGAAAAAGAAGTATTGAAGTCATTTTTTGTGATTTGTCTCTGTTGCCTAAGAGGGGAGGGTATGATCTCCCCAGTCCCATGGAGTGGAGAGGGAGATGCTCTTCCATTTCCATAGCCTGGACTGTCTCCTCTCCAGCCACTCCAGGAAATATCGTCTTAAGTATGGGGGGTGGGTCAGAAGTGGTAATGCAGAGGCAGGGCTGCTACATATTGTGGTGGTGGTGTTTGTTTGTTTGTTTGTTTGTTTGCTTGCTTGCTTGCTTGCTTGCTTGCTTGTTTGCTTGCTATCATTTTCCTGTAGGAGGTAGGGAATTATAGTAGCTCAAGACCCCGGAAACTATCTCAGAGGCATTCTCTTACTGCCTTTGCTTAGAGACAGGTCTGCTCCCAGCACAGATGCTCTGTATATAAATAGATTTATGGGGAGATCTAGGGCGTGTTAGGTTGCTTTAAAAGAATAAGATCACCTCCTCTCCTGTACTCCCCCAACCCCGCCCCCCCCCCTCCCTGGCTGGTCCCAGTGGTTCTGTCTCTCGGCAGATTTGATCTATGTGTCCATGTGCTGGAGTGTCAGTGGACGCTCATTTCCCAGGGTCATGATGTCCTTGGCCTGGCCTGCTTCTATTCTGCTTGCTTAGATCTGCTACTCTACGGGAAAGGTAAATCTTGTGCAGGGTGCTGCTCTGTTCGTGAGGGATTCAGCCCTCAGATGGGGTCCTCGATTTGGAACCCAGGCACTCATGAGTCTTTCTCTCTGGTATGACCTCTGCTCCTGGCTCCTTAAAGTCTAGGAACCATGTTGTGATTCAGGGGTGGCTACCGTTCATGTGTTTTCTTTCCTCTGTGCCATATTCCTACACCAGTTCCTATATGGACAATTTATACTGGCCTAGTTGTGTTCTCTGTCTACAGGATTGCTGTGTCGGCCCTTTGGGGAGTGTCTGCGTTTCATTCAACACTATGAGCATAGCTGTGTTCTAACCTGCCAGAGCAATGTCATGCTGGGGATCCACTCCTCTCTGGCCATGTGGTAATATGGGGTACCAGAGTCTTAACCAGGGTGTGTGGTAAAGGGTAGAAGCTTAAGGGCCCCATGAAGTCATTTAAACTATTACTGTTGACCCCTTCTGCCAGGACTATTCCACATCTCTAACCCATTTATAGAGGCTATTCACCTCCCACTCCCCCCCATTTATCAGAAGCGTTCTTGTCCTTTACCAGGTGTGCGGCTGTAGGTCACAGCTTGAGTTTAGGGTTGCATGTAAAAACTAGATAACCATGGTGAGGCTGAAGAGCACTGGTCTCCTTGTAAGTCTCCTTGTGTGTGAGTTAGTAGTCTTGGCTACTTTCCAGCATCAGGAGCGCTTAGTCTTAAGAAGTGCCGGTTTTCTGGAAGAGCCATGGTTGGCGAGCAAGGGAAAGAGCCGAGAGCTGTGATTCTTTCCCTTCAGGTTCGCCCAGGACTCGCAGTGGAATCTGTTTGAGCACCACTTCTCCAAGGCTCGCCAGTTGGTGAAAAGAACCAATGCCTCACTGTTTGGTTCACATGGCTTTGTCCGATTCCTAGAGTGCTATGTGCTAATATTACAGAAAATGCCAGAAGGTGTCTTCAGGCATATTCCCCTAGAGACTTGCAGTCAAATTCTCAAGGTACCTGTTTCCCCACTGCCCTTTCACTAACACCTAACTTATCAGGTTACACCTAGGAAATCTTCCCACCTACTTCATGTACCCTTCCATATATTCTTGCATATAGTTCAGGGATGGACTCTAACTTTTCTGTATTTGCACAGCTACTATCCAATATCATTAAAATGTTAACATTTAGCCCTTCCCAATGGACTCACTCTGGCTCAGACTATAATTTGACACATCTCCCTACCGCTCTGCCTTCCGAGCCTAAGGGATTCCAATTCCTCTGGACCTCAAATCTGCTTTCTGGGCCTATTTTACCATCAATAATGCTTTGCCTCCCTGTTCCCCCAGCCCTGAGTATGTTGAATGAGGTCTGTTGGTAAGTTTTAGTGGAGGGGAGTAGAGGGAAAAACATACTAATACCTGATCTAATGGACCTTTCTTTTCAGTACTTCAAGGAGTTCTTCTCTCGATGTGTAACCTGCCCTGTTTATCACCAGTGGGTCTCTGAGCTTAAAGCCACCATAATGAGATATGGAAAGAAAGAATCCATGGCCTTGACTAATATCATCAGACCTTTGGATGCTTACTTGACCAGGCTCTGGACAGAGGGAGAATTCCTGGAGGAAAACAATGCCTTTGAAGAAAATATAGGAATACCGAGTAAGCATCCCTTCCAGGAACGCTTGTCTGAGAGACAGAAAGAACAGCCTCCGGCTCATACATACAAGCAGTCAAGGTTGTCAAAAGGGACACCCAGATATAAGCAGTTAGTCCTTACTCCAGGGGGTGATTATGTCCTCTCCTGAGTGTGCACTGGGTGTGGATGGACAGTGATCCCTTCTATTTTTAAACAATGTGAGAACCTCTTTCAGCCCTGTTTCAGTATCTGTAACCTTAAGTGTTGAAAGTCCTCCTTGGTACCGACTTAAACAACTCCTGATAGATTGTTCCCTTGGAGTAACTGAATGGTCACTGAGGGGAAAATAAAGCCTTACAAATCATAATGTGATGTCTCTGAAGGTAAATGCTAAGGGGTGGGCAAGAAAAGAGAGGAAAATGCCTAAGGGACGCAACAGTTCTCCCCCTCTTCCAGGGCCAGGAGTTATATTTGTAACTGCTAAGGACATTTCTGGGTGTGTTGTAATTCTCTATTTCCCTGCTTTCAGGATTTGACAGAGTGGCTGATGTCAAGGAGAATAATGATGAAGAAATTCGAGAATGTGTATGTTAAAACAAAATCATCCAAAGAGACCATGCTTTTCTTATTGGGTATAGCACATGTATTACGAGTTCTCCTTTTAAAGATACCTCATGGTGTACATATTAGATATATAGCCTTTTACAGTCACCACTATCTATATCTTTGCCAAAATAAAAGCCTATGTTTCTGAAGCATGAAATTTAGACCACCTTGAATTCTTAAGAATCATAGCACAACAGTGGCAGAAATTAGAACCAGGGGTAGACGGGAAGCCTGGGAGCCACTGAGAATTACTGATTCCATCTTACATAAGGTGGGATTCTATTGGCTGATGGAAAAGATAGCCCTGGTGACGTGTTGACCCATTTGAGGAAGGCTGGCAGTGTATGTGCTTTGGTGTGCCCTCTTTTGGCACAGGTGCAGTAATGGGCTTCTAAGAAACCTTTGAGAGGTACATATCTGTGGGAACCCACTGCTCCTGTGCATGGTGGGTATCCACACATGAAATCACCAGTGTGTATGACTCTAGCTCTCTCTCTCTTTTTTTTTTATTCTCCTTGTTGGAGCTGCCATCTGTGGCCTTTATCTGCTTGGTGGTCTCTTCCACAGAGCATGAGCTCCTCATTAATATGTATAGCTAAGTCATCTAGGTGTATGCAGTCTTAGCTAATATTGTGATAGCTAGCATTTATTCTTCACTTACTCTGTGCTAGGCACCGCACTCGGTGCTTGAAATGTGTTCTTTAAATCACATCAATTCTGTGAAGCAAAGTGCTTTTTTTATCCTCATATTATAGGTGACGAAACTGATGTTTAAAAAGATTTAGCCCAAGACACACAGCCAGAAAATAGTGGACTGGGATTCTAACTGAGCTTTGATTCCAGTTCATCTTCTTAACCACTAGACTACACAGCTTTCAGGGAAAATAGTAACATCTGTACACAACCTTCAATATTGTGTACAAATGACCAAGATGTTTGGGAAAGGGAAGCCTATATTTGCCCTTTAAACCATTTTGACATTCTGCACATTCCTTTCTTCCTCTCTTCTTCCTCCCACCTCTTGTTACCCTCCTTCCCCCTCACTCCCCTCCCCCTCCCTTCCAATCCTCCATCTTTCACCACTTCCTTTCTCCTTCTCACTCACTTTCCCCCCTGTCATCGTCCTCTTCTCCTTTAAATTTATGACAGGCAACATAGAGTAGTGGTCAAAAGCTAGGGCTCGAGAGTCAGACAGCCTGGATTCGAATTCTAACTCTGCTTCTTTCTATGTAACTTTCAGCATAGAAATCATCTTTATGCTTCAGTTTCCTTTTCTATAAATGAGAATACTGGTGGAACAGGAGAGTCATTGTGAAGATTAAATAAATATTAAATTGCCGATATATATAGTAAGCACTCAGTCATCATTAGCTATTATTTTGATTTTTATACTTAAAGAGAAATAATACATTGATGTGGCACAAAATTCAGAAAAAATAAAAGTGTTTGAGTCTTTCCCACTCCTATCCTCCTAACCAGAGCTGATCTGTATTACCACTTCTTGATGTATCTTTGCAAAATTATTCTATGCATATGCAAGTAATTGGTATATATGTAGTTACTGCACCCCTCTTTTCCACAAGTGGCAGTAACTATACATTCTGTGCTTATTTTTTGTTTTTGCATATTCCTTTCGGTAATTTTTTAAATTAATATAAAATTCACATAATGTAAAATTTACCCCCTTTAAAAAAGTGTACAATTCAGTGGCTTTTAGTGTATCACAACCATCAGCACATCTAGAACATTTTTATCACACCACAAAAGGGGTACCCACTTGCAGTCAGCCCTGACTGCTCTTCCCACAATCCCTAGAAATCACTAACCTACTTTCTGTCTTTATAGATTTGCTTCTTCTGGACATTTTGTATAAAAAGAATCATGATAGGGCTTTTGTGTCTGCCTTCTTTTACTTTGCATAATGATACCAAAGTTATTCATGTTGTCAACTTCCTTTTTACGCCTGGATGACATTCCATTCCGTTGACATTTTCTTTAAACATTCATCACCTGGTGGACACATATTATTTCTGCTTTTGACTATTATAAATAATGTTATTATAAATATTTGTGTACAAGTTTTTCTATGATCATATGCTTTCACTTCTCTTGAGTATATACCTAGGAATGAAACAGTTGTGTTAAACAGAAACTCAACATTTAAACTTTTTCAGGCACTGTCAAACTGTTCTATCCAATGTGTGCCATTTTATATTCCCACCTGCTGCAATGCATGAGGGTTCTCCAACTTTCCACATCCTCACTAACACTTGTTATTGTTTGCCCTTTTGATTATAACCATTCTAATGAGTGTGTAGCGGTCTCTCCCTCTGGTTTTGGTTTGCTTTTCCTTAATGACTAATGATGTTGAGCTTATTTCAAGAGCATTGGCCCTTTGTGTATCTTGGAGAAATGTCTGTTTAAATCATTCACCCACTTTTTTATTGAATTATTTGCTTTTTTAATTGGTGGACTTTAAGAATATTTTAATACATTATAGAAACTAAAACCTTATCAGGTTTTCTATGCAAATATTTTCTTTCATTCTTTGAGTTGTCTTTTTCCTTTCATAATGGTATTGGTTTGCTACACAAAAGTGTTTAGTTTTGTGAAATAATTTATCTTTCCCCTCCTTTAGTTATTTGTGCTTTATCATAATTTAGAAGCCATTGCCTAGTTGGATGTCACAAAGATTTGCTCCTGTTTTCTTTGGTTAATTTTGAATTACTTTTTGCATTATCATGTGAGGTAGGGCTCCAAATTCATACTTTTGCTCTGCTTCATTGATGACAATGAGGCTAACAAAAATCTACAGTCCTGTATCGGATATGGAAAAACTTCTCATGGCCCGGACTGAAGACTAAAATTCCCCTCAGCACCATGGTGCTGAGCTGCTTGCACTGTTGAAAGAGATGGAGGCTGGGCCTGATGAGAATGAATTTGCTCCTAACTCTGGGTAACTTAAACAATTCAAGAATCACCACCCATAACATAACGTGAAAGTGATGAGTTCAGGAGTGCTGATACATGGCAGATGAAAATTTTTGAAACTTCTAGATAAGCTAATTTTAGAGGAAAATTACTTGCTAGAGTAAATATCAATATGGATATAGCCTCCCTATTCTGGAAACAGATGCCTGTAAGGAATTTTATCCATACGGAGGCTGAGTCAGTGCTAGGTAGGTGTCAGGCTTTTAAGGACAGGATAACCATCTTGCTTGAAAGCAATGTTCACACAATGATGATATCACCAACAATGCATTTTGTAAAACATCTATCCTATATTCCTAAATCCTATATCCCTGTTGTTAAGCCACAGCTGACTGCAAGAGTGGCTACTCTAGCTCTCTTTAGCTTGCTTGCATGATATGTTTTCCCATTCTTTTACTTTCAGCCTACTTGGTTTTTTTTACCTGAAGTTTGTCTCCTGTTGGTAACATATATAGTCGGACCATATATTTTTTAATCATTCTGCCATTGGAATACTTAATCCATTTACATTTAATGTAATTACTGATAAAAGGATTCATGCCTTCCATTTTGTTGTTTTCTGTTTGGCATGTCTTTCCCCATCCTCTATTCCTCCACTGTCTTGTTAAATTTAATAGGTCATTTTAACTCAATTCCCTTGTCATTTCTCTTACAATAGTTTTTTTAGATGTATTTATGCATACAAGAACTGGGGTATAGGCCAGAGGGGCAGACAGTGAGAGGATTTACCAGAGACAGAGGAGGGAGCAGAATAGGTAGATTGATTGAAGTATACTGCTGAGGGGAGCAATGGGCGAGACAGGAGAGATCTGCTGCGCCATGTGGGAATCTCTCTAGCTGGGGATCGAACTCAGGCTACAGTGGCTGGCGATAGCTTGATCGTGTTGAGACTTTAACCCCTGTGCTACCAGGGAGGCCCCCTTACAATAAATTCTTTGCTTGTTTTCTAAGTGGTTGCTCCAGGGATTATAATTAGCATTTTAATTTAAGACAGTTCAGTTCAAATTAATATCAACTTAATTTAAGCAATATAAAAAAGACATTGCTTCTATATAGCCCTATTCCTTCTCCCTCCTTCATATTGTTATTGTCATGAAAATTACATCTTAATAAACGCTATGCCACAAAGATCTTTAACATCACCTTATGAAATTGTCTTTTAAATCAGATGTGGGGACAGTCATTTTTCTGAATAAACACTCCTTGTTTTGATACAAGCCACTGACTACTTTCTAGAATTATGAAAAAATTGATTCTATTTTTTTGCTTTGGTTTTATATGTTTCTTATGATAAAACTTAGGTCAGTATTTTTATTAGAATTTACCTTTGTAACTACCACATACTTCCCACCATGAACAGTGATGGAATTCACATACTTCCCTTCCTCCTTCCCACTTTTACACCAGTCAACTAATCATCTTCCTTAGTATTTCCTTTGGCCTGTTAAATATACTTTGACTCCTGTCAAGTCCTATAAAGTTCAAACTACATAAAGACCAGGGTAAGGTTTTCGCAGAGGGGTTCTTTTTTGATTATAGTATGCCCTTCCCTTGCATCTTGCACCCCCACCCCCTTCCTGCCACCACCACCTCACCTCCCCTCGAAAGTCCCCAGTCATCTTTGCCAGGGAAAAGGAGGGCTCAGTTGATTGGTGGGTAGCCGCTGCTTCACAAGTGGCAGAAGTAAATTTAGGTTTTGTCATAGACTGAGTGAGACTTTTTATCAGGAGAGGCTCAGAACATCCTGCCGGAGCTCCCTGAAAATAGCCTCACTAGGCTCACACAGCTGGGTCCCCGGGACGGCCCTGACTTGTCCCTTCTCCTGAGGAGCCCAGACCAAGCTTAGAGCTCCTCAAGATGGTGAAGACCTCTTCATGCCTTGCTTTCCATGGTTATAGGAAAACTGGATCCCTGAACTCTCCAACTTCTCCACTTAAGTCTCATCTTAATGGGAAATCATTTTTACACTGAACAGTTTCAGAAGAAATCCTGGCAGAGACCTTAGGCCCTCCCGCCCCAGCCTAGACTTCCACATGTACTTGGTCGTGACATTGACATTCATCCCCACCACCTCACCCTCTTTGCCTTTTCTCCACTGTGCTCTTCCAGTCTCTAGAGTTCAGGCTGAAGTGAATATGTTACCTACCAGCTGGCTACCCAATTGAGAAAGAGCCAGCTCTGGTAAAACTGAAGTGTGCAAAGATCTTTGCATCTCCTGGTGTTTGAAAGTCCTTTTCTTCCTGCCTAGGAATAGGCCTAGTGTCTATTTCCACTTCTGTCCTTACACCTGTGTCTTTTCAGCTCCGTCTCTCAAACCCCATCTGTTCTGAGTCTCCTTTCACTAATCATTATCCCCCTCCTCCCACTCTATGCTGTCACATCATACGATGTCACTTGTTCACAAGGTGTAGAGCAGAAAACAAAAGAGATTTCTAGACCTAAGCAAATGAATCTATCCTTTCAGACAGCCTGAGAAATCTAAGAAATACTTTGGAAGAAACCCTCTCGGTGCCCCTTGAATCAGACTGCATTGCAGCCGTTTGACTAGGGAATAATAGCGCATTTCTCCCTGGCGGGATGGGATGGGCAGGAGACCATACAGCACACTCAGACTGGAGTCTTTCAGTTCACAGGCCATGTGGTGAAAAGTTGCACTCAGGCCCTTACCTTCCCCTTCAGCCATCAAGAGTTATATATCATCATTTAAAGTTTATTCATCCCACTGGTGCAATGACAGAGGAACCAACCCGGAGGTTTCACTTCAATCACATCCAAGTGTCACTTTCCAGGTCAGAAAAGTCAGTGCATTAGATTAGCTCCCCGAGTTGCTAGTTGCTCTGCTCTCCTCAGGCTCTGGAGCTGAGGACTCTGGATTGGCTACTGCACAGGACCCTGGAGTTGCTCACTGAGCCGTGCAGTTTGGTGAGCAACTTAGCTGGGCGGAATCTGGCTATTTGGTGGATCCTGGACAGGCTCACAGGGGACCCCTCCACCTCCCGCCTCTCCAGGGAAGACGACTGTGTCACATGTCACCGACTTGGAGCAGACCGGGACCTTTGGAGCCAGAGGGGGCAACGAGGACAGGCCTGGGGCCGGTTTCCCTGATGCAGGATCCAGGGGTAGGCTGGTGTAGGTGGTGTTGTCGAAGGAAGGGGGCGAGTCAAGTCTAACATATGGTACATCTGATGGCAAATTGACAGCCAGGCCGGAATCACTGATGTGGCAGGCCTCTGCAGAGGGGGCCTACAACGAAAGCAGGCAAATCAGAACAGGAGTACCTCTCGCTGCCCCCGCTCCCTTTGGTGGGAAGCCCAGAACCACTAAATCTGTCTCTCAAATCCTAAGTATATCAGTGGACAAGAGGGCACCACTCTGGAGACTTCGAAGCCCCAAGTTTCTCCCCAAATCTGACACAGTAAGATAACAAGTGGGAAGGTGGGAGAGCTTTGGGGCCAAGTTTACAGCATTTAGGAGATTTGAACCCCAGCTCTTTCTTTACTCCAGGATCCTGGAACATTCTAATGAGCATGGCAGATGGAGGAGCTGGGGGATTTGGCTGGGGTCTGCAGAGGTCTCTTACCATGCCCGAAACTCTGCTGCTCTGGAATCGGCCACAGACGCCAAGCCCGCTCCCTGGGGGACAGAGGGCAGCAGCACAGTTGCTTCCGGTGCCAGCTGAAAGCCCACCCCCTCACTCCTTTCAGAAGCCTCCTCAGTCCAAACTCACCTTCCCTGCTCTCCACTACCAAACCTTTAAACTTTAAAGTCCCCCCAGTGCCCATCACAGCCTGCTTTAACTTCCCCCCTCCACTCGGTGCTTTCACAGCTACCGTCAACCTGCCCCAACACTCAACCTAAGTCCTCAACCCTTTCCACACCTCCTCCAGCTACCTGCACACAAATTTCACAGTCCCACCCTTTCTAATTCCTGTCTTTTCCCGGGCTGGCTCCTAGTGAATCTCCTTCACCCCCACCTCAAACTTGGGAGCTCTAGGGTCTGGTGGCCTTACTAACGCCCAAACAAGGGGGCGTCATTAAAATCCCTCTCTGTAAAATCTTCCTCTGTGAGGGGGGATGACTTAGAGTCCCAGACTGCCTGTAAGACTGGCTGACACTGGTGAGGGCCATGGTCTCGAGGGACCATACTGGAATAGACGACCGGCAGCCACCAACCTCTCCTTTTGGCCATCACAGCAAACAGCACCGCCGCCGCCAGCAGCAGCCCCAGCAGGACCACAGCGCTCCAGAGCAGGAGGATGCTGAGGGGAACAAAGGGATAGGCAAGTTAAGCCCATAACCCAGAGGGGAGCAGCTGGGCAGGAACCCTAGGCAGGGGCAAAGGGTGCACATTCATGGTGAGCCGTGGTGGGGAGAAGGAGATTTGTGGTTTGGAATGAAGGGGGCAGGCTCAGGCAAGGTAGAAGGGGGACCTATTATCAGGGGATGCTGGCTGAAGGACCATGGTTGAACTGGGATAGACAGGAATGTTGCCCTCCTTGATCAGAAGTCCCTCAGGGTGCAAGGAATTGTAAGTTTTCCCTTTGGTTTAGTCTGAGGTTCTCCATGAGCCGTATCTTCCCTACAGCCCTTTCCTAGCTACCCAAACACAGATGTGGTCAGTACCTCTTCTCATGCTGGCCGGGTTCCGAGGGGCTAGCACTGCCTACAGGGTCTGAAGAGGAGTCCTCAGCCGCGCTGCCAACCCCAGAGGTCTCCTCCTCTGTCTCTTCCACCTCTTTCAGGTCAGAAACTGAGTTAGAAGGAGATACTTACTGAACACATACCCATTGTGGGCTAGTTCAAGGGGCTGTTGAGGTGTGAGGGATGGGAGAGTGGGGTAAGGAACACAAAGAAGCTGGGATATTCCTCAGGGGGCAGCATTCTGGGGGTCTGGAAATGACCATGTGTTTACCAGGAGTGAATGCTCACCCTTCCACCTGCTCCCAATCCCCCCATGCCCACCCCTTTTTCCTCCCCCTTATCTCCCCCCCCCATACCCCATCCCAGGCCCCTTTGGGCTTATCAGGCTGCTCCGACTAAGTTTAGGATGTTCAAACCTTGAGTACTGGACCTTAGAATGTCAAGGAAGGAAGACGACAGAGGCTGAGCGAGATTAGCAGGAGTATAATACAGACTAACAACTGCGGCCCACAGATGAGAGGGATTTTAATCCATTTAGTCTTTTAGTCCATTCTCATAATTCATAGCCAAGGGAGGGGAAAAAGCCTTTTCAGGTTTTACTATTTGGGGAGAAAGGACTGAAGATGAAAACAATGTCTGCATTGCTATGGAGAGGCAGCAGCTGTCTCTGCTTCAGAGACATTATTTTCTGAACATTGTTGTTTTTTTCACAATACCCTACTTTCAACAAAATTAATACTTTAAAATTTACTTTTCCTAAATGCTTAGATATTGGAAAGCTGTAGACTGTGAGAGTGAAACTTAAAAATAGAACCCTTTCTATGCTGAGGACAGGGCTGAAGCTATGGACTTCAATAATCAAGACATTTTTCCATTTTTAGAACTCAGTGAGTTGGGATAGTTGAGAAAAGGAATGTACCCTGCCTGTAGGTGAGGCACATAGTAGTTGATCAGTGAAGACTTACAAATTTAAATAAGGTATGAAGTCAGTGATTTTTAAGCCATCGAACCCATTATACAGTAGTAAAAACTGCATGACATAAAAATTAATTTTAGTTATGTCTGAAAACTTTGTTTCAAACATTTCTTAGGATGGGAAAAATACCATCAAGAATGGTGAGAATGCTAGAGAAGGAGAAGGCCAATGTCAAGGGTGGGGGCTGGGAGGTGGGGAGGAGGAGCCTTCCTGTGGGGGAACCCCTGTGCACCAGAGGGGGTGAGGGACAGGGACACTGCTTGGCTGATTTATCTCCAACTTCTGGACCAGTTTGGTTTCCGTTCCCTGCAAAGCTGTCAAGAGAATATCCCCTCCCTATTCCTCCCACCTCCTTCAGGGACCCTGCACCCCCAAAAGCCCAAGGACAGCCGGTGGGGCAGGGAGAGTGAGTGTGGATTGGCTGCCGAGGATAACTTACCTGCAGGAATTACTTCTAGAGCAACTCTGTGCATCGTCTGGGGCCCCGAGGCTCCCTCCACCATGCACCAGTACTCCCCAGCATCCTCCTCCCGCAGAGAAACCATCTCCACCTGGAGCAGGCCGCCCCCCAGGTCGGTGAGAAACGCACGCCTGCCTCCTGGGGCTCCGCGATCCACCGCTGAGGACACCAAGGGCTGGCACCCGTTCGGCAATAGCCGGCACCACACCTTGCGAGCCTTGACATCCTGGAGCTGGTAGTGGCACTGCACCAGAATGGAGCTCCCCACGGGGACCTGCAGCACCTCGGGTGGACTGCCAGCCAAATTCTGACCTAGCGGAGGAGAGGATGGACTTGGGCTGGAGCTGGGGCACCTTGCAGCCCACCCACTGGCATCCCACTGGGACGGGAGGTCCATCGTCCAGGTCTTCCGTGTTCTTGTCGCCACCGAGCTCCCTAGGAAGAGGAGAGAGGAGTATATGGGGTACAGAGAGCAGCTCCTCTGGCCTTACCTGCTAGGTCCCGGAGCAGCAGCAGCAGCAGCAGCAGCAGGTGGGGACCCATGGCTGGGCAGGGAGCATCAGCTCTGGGGCTTGTCTGGGCACTGACACAGCATTCCCCTGGGGCAGGAAACATCTGCTTCAGACAGTCACGTGGAGCTGCCCATGCCCAGGGGTGGGAGGTCAGCACTGGGGGGCCCCTCCAGGGTGGAGATAAGGCGCTTCCCAAACCCCTGCTGACCCTGGAGCCTGAGGGGGGTGGTGGGAGGCAGGGTGAGGAGTCCAAGGAAAGGAGGAAGCCTGGGGCCTGGTCCAGCTAAGGGATGAGTGAGAGGAGGGTGGTGGCAACTGGAGAGCAATAGAGGAAGAGGGGAGATGCTTTTCAGGGTCTTCCACTATTGCATCTAGGGGTGCAGAGCTGTGGGGGAGGGAGGTAAAATGTCCTACCCATGACCCAAGGCCACAATGATTCTAAATCCTGTGACTTCAGTTACTATGCTGGGTGTTCTCTAAACCATGCAACCACATTCTTCACTTCTGGGAAACGCATTCTTTCTTTACTTGTCACAACTCCATTTTCTCCCCACTTCCCACCTCTCTGTTTTTCTGAAGCTCCCAATGAGCTGGTAGTACATCTTAAGTATTCATGTCATTTTTCATACCGTTTTTCTCTCATTTTCTTTTTGTCCATGTTCTTCTGACTTCTAGGCGAGAACCTCATCTTGTTCTCCCATCTCTTCTATTATTGTCTTTTAAATTTCTATTCTGGATTTTTAACTTGCAAATATCTTATTCTCTAAGCATTTCTTACTTAGAGTGTATTATTTTTGCTTCATTAATATTGATACACTGTTCTCTCTTTTAGAAACAATTCTCATGAGAATGTTCCTGTTTCTGCACGTCTGAGCCTTTTGAGTAAAGGGCACTAACCAAACTTGTTCCAGGGGACAGAACCACTAATAGACCTGGGAAACTGGAGACAGTTTATCAGCTCCAGAGGGTTTGCTCCTATCCTGCCCCCCCCCACCCCTTACAGAGAAAAGGTCTCTTTCACTCCATTGGAAGAAGGTTCAGTATTCCAGACTCTCTATATAAGCTCCAGGTCTCATAATTTGGGGCTCCTTTCCCATGAGAAAACCAGCTCCTTGCCCAGAAAATACCTGCTGCCCTGTGCAGAACTGGGGAACTGACACAGACTGTGAGTGATAAGCCTGCTAGTCTGGGACACCAGGGGGAGCCCCAGGGCACAGAGCCCAGTGTAGCATGCGGGGGGGGGGGTGGCTGAAGGGGCACGCTGCCCTGACCTAGCCGTCAGCCCTAGAGATCCAGAAAACAGACCCCTTTCCCCTCCATCATCTCCTCCTCCCTTCTCTTTCTGACTACCTCCCCTGCTAGGAGCAAGGGAGATGAGAAATGGAAACCAGGAGCAGGAGCCTGAGGAAGTGGCTGGTGTGTAAACTGAGCCCAGTGGAAGTGATAACAGAATGACCAGCTGTCCCTGTTGGTCTGGAGTTGAGGCTTTCGCGGGATATGGCACTGTCAGTGCTAACACAGGGAAAGGAAGGTCTCAGGCAAACTGATGGGCAGGTCACCCTAGTGGCTGATGTGGAAGTTTTCTTTGATACAGGGAAGGTTTTTGGGTTTGTTTTGGCTTTTGTTTTCCACAATAGCAAGCCACCTGGGAGTATTGCATGAAGAGAGACCTGTCTTCAGCATTTAACCAGGTGCCTAAAACAGAAGCTGTCTGCTGCTGGGAGCCTGGCACCAAGGTGACCGGGCAGGATCCTGGCCGCCAGGTGTCATATTGCTGGGGGTCAGAGAACAGGGAGAAGGCCAGTATTTCTTGAGAACCTACTATAGACCAGGCATCTAGCCAGGGATTTTCACTAAAGGTATTTCTTTCAACCTCATAAAACCCCAGCAAGTAGAGTTACTGTTGTTTTTACAGATGAGGCCCCTGGAGCTGAGGGGTTCAGAAATTTGCTTAAAATTCCTTAATAAGATGCAAAGTTGAAATTTGACACCAAAGTATCTGACCCCCCCTTCAGCCCAGTGTGTCCCCCAGCGGGTCCAAAACATGGGTTCCCAACGGTGATCTGAATCTAGAGGTAGATGACTCTGATGTGGCAAAGCAGGAAAGAGAAAAGGCGAACTCCCAAGAGGAGGAGAGTTCCAGCAGTGCTCCAGTGCCAGGCAAGGGACCCTCCCCTGCCGTCTGTCCTCTCAACATTGGTACCCAAGGAGGTGGGGGGGGAGTGGAAATTAGATGCAGTTGAGTCTCCCTCCCCCCCCCACCCAGTGCTCTTCCACCATTCTCTCAGGGAGTGGCACTGCCAATTACCTTGGTACCCATACCAGAGCCTCAACGGCATCCTTGGAGGCTCCCCAACTCTCATCCTTTGTATTTAATCCATTTCCAAGTCCTGTTGATTTCCCTTTTAGGGAAGTGTCTTAAATTCATCTACTGCTGTCAATTTCCACCATCCATGCTAAGTAGAACTTTCAAGAAGACTGAATTGTGTTATCAGGGATGGCCACATCTTTTTAGCCTTGCCTCTCTCTTTGTTCCTTGTGGCAGAGTAGACATGAGCCCTGGAGTTGCAGAAAGTAGCTTGTAACCAAGCTCCACGTAACAAAAATTTAGATGCAGATAGATGACAGAGTGGATAGAGCCTGCTCCTGGAGGGCGCATGGCACTGCCTGGTGGTACACAGGCTGTCTTCCTAGGTGTAAGCTTGACTGCTTAAGGGATGAGCTTTTTGTTCCAAAATAGAAAGTAATGTCATAATGTTTGTTCTTTTGACTCAAGCTAAAATGTTTATAAAACCAACCCACTCAAAAACAAGACTATCTTCGCCCCTGAGTCAACATCGAGAGGAGAAAATACAATTTTATCTTTATATAATGTCAACAAGAATATCTGCAAGTGTTACACCTGTCTTAGCTTGAGTCTCAGTCATTCGCCCTCTTCTCATCCCAACACACATTCACACATACTCTTATTTCCTCTACCCCCATCCCTTTTAGCCCCTTGTCCCTTTCTCCAGCCCACTTCACTCTTAACCTCAGATCCCTCACTGCATTTATTTTTTTAAAGGTTTATTTATTTATGCATACAAGAGCTGGGATGTAGGCCAGAGGCACAGGGGGTGAGAGGATTCACCAGAGACAGAGTGGGGAGCAGAAAGGCAGATCTACTGGAATAAACTGCTGTGGGGAGCAGGCAGTGAGGCAGGAGAGGTCTGTTGTGCATGTGGGAAGCTCCCTGGCTGGGGATCGAACTTGTGCTGCAGTGGCTGGTGATAGCTTCATAGGCTGAGACGTAACCCCTTGCACCACCTGGGAGGCCCCCTTCACTGCTTTTATTAATATCCACTGGTTTTTGTATTTCACTTTGTCAAATTGCCCAACTCTAAATTTCAATGCTTGTTTTTGTCATTCTGACAGGCATGATTGCCCCTCATTCCCTCATGGTTCAGTCTTGCCGCCTAGAGCCCTCCAGTCTGTGGGCAGGAGGCAGCAGGCCTGGGTCGCCAAGAAGAAGTTTCATGTGCCTATGAGTCAGGGCAGCCAGGCAAACACACTGGGGCAGTGCTGGGAGGAGAGAGCAGCATGTTGACGTGAGACTGGAACACAGACCACATCAGGGGCTCCTTCCCAATGATTCAAAACCCGAGGTGTCCACACCCAGTTTAGGGAGCAAAGCAGCCCCAGGTGGCCATGTCCAGTGCAATTCGTGGGCTCCTGCCTCTCCAGGTCCCAGGACTGAGAGCTTCAGGATATGGCCACAAGTTTCCTCTTCCTGGAAGCCCACCCATGGACATGTCTGCCACTGCCGCCCATTCTTGGCCCAATGTGTGTAGACTGAAGAAAGAGAGAAAGTGCCCTGAGCTGCCTTAGCTGCTCCTCTGCCCCAAACCCTCCACCCGCCCCAGGTCCTCGTGGTTCACTTCCTCGCCTCCTCCAAGTGTTTCCCAAATGGTACCTGACTCTGTCAGTCCCTTCTCTGCTCCCAATACCAACTCTGCTCTACTTAAAACTGGCCCTCAGCACCTTTGCCTTCCAACAACATGTCACCTGACTGACATGTCTCCCCTCTCCTTCCTCAGGAAGCTGCCTGCCTGGGCAGACATCTTTTGTTCACTGCCATGTGTCCAAGACCTAGAATCGATGGCACAGAAAATATCTGTAGAATAAATAAATGGATAAATGAGTTAAAGATAAGGTCTGTTGAACACCAAGAGGAATTTGATATCCAAGCTCTCCTGGGGACATCAAGTAAATCCTTTCCCTCTTGAGCCTTACTTTCTCTTCTAGGAGGAGCTAGAAGCAGTACTTCCCAGCTCTGGTGTGCCACCTTTTCTAACACAAGCCCTTGCTATTTGGTGGGGGGAGCATAATATGATGAAAGCAAAACTCTGGGAGACCGATGAGTGAGTCAGCTGGGAAGTGGGAGAGTGGGGTGGAGGGGGCTGGGGCTGGGAGGTATCAGTAATCCTAAGGAAGTGATGGACAAGAGGCGAGAGGAGGCAAAAGGAGGAAGAAATGCTTGAGAACCCCAGAGCAGGAGCAGGACTTGGTCATTAGATCCAGAGTGGGAGAGAAGAATAAAAGATTGGCAGGTTTGGATCTTGTGAAAATGGGGGATGTGGTAGCCTGGGCCCTGGACCTGGAGGAGCCATACTTTTGATGGTTTCCACATCTAAATTCATTTTCTGAGCCCTGAAGTGAAAGCCCTTCATGACGCCTCAAACTGCTAGGAGTTGGGGCAGGGAGAGTGGTGCCTCAGACAAGCGACGGCAGGACTGACTTCACAACAAATCCAGGGCTCCAGGAAACACTTGCCAGGACCAATGAAGTCCAGGGAGGCCAAAAATTGCCTAGAGGAGGGAAGACAGACACCCCCCCCCCAACACGCCAGGGCTGATAAGGCAGCTCCTATGGTGTGCTCGCCTGGTAGAGGAAGGATCACAGCTACCCACTACAATGGGTGGGCAGAGCGTGAACCCCGTCTCAGAAAAGGACAGAGTGAGTAACTCTACCCCCTACAGAAACCAAACATCCCTCACCACTCAGCACAGTTGTTCTCCTGTGGACGCTGCCCACTCGGGCCCCTCCCAAGTGTATTATTGCAAATAAACTTTGCATTGCTTGGATATGGCTTTGAATTGCATCCAGGCCATAGTCAAGAATCAAGGACCCTTCTCAACCTGGAAACAAAACCATCCAGAGAAACATGAAGTCTTAGGTTTTCTTGGGAGAGTGTTTAATATCTAACGTACAGCAGCTGATAGAGGTCCTTTCCATGTCCCAGGTGTGTCCCCCACCCCCAGCCCCTGCTTCCAGGGCCTGGGGAGGGGGCTTAGGCAGAGGAATTTGCCAAAGCAGAGCCAGCAGTCTTGGTGGTGGAGGGGAAAGTGTGCAGGCTGGGGAGGTTCCCCCAGTCCTCTCCTGAGTCTTTCCTTCCATGGGGGATCCTCTTCTCTCAAGTGTCTCTCTGCTCTGCAACAGACAGAGTACTCACACAACCCCACCCTGCCACCCCTGCCCAGAGACCCCCAGCCACACTGTGCTCTCGAAACTCACCTCTCAGGGTTTGGAGCTGGTAACCCAGGTCATGGCCACAGTCCAGCTCCCTGGCCTGGGGCGCTCCCCGTTTCTTCCCATGCAAGGCTGCAGCCCAGAGTGTGCCCGCTGCCAGAAGCTTGCTGAGAAAGATGCAGGCCAGGAGGAGGATGGGAGTAGGAGGGAAAGAGATGGCCCTCTCTGAGAGGCTCCTTGGGAAATAAGGAAAGGATATGGGAGGCCTTAAGGTGGCCCACAGACTGGAATCTCCCCTAGAGGAATAGGGAGAAACCAGGAGCTTCTGAGGAGCTCAGCATCCCTCCACACCCAGCACCATCCCTGGGGACTTTGTGAGGTGTGGGGGAGCCTGTCGCCACGAGGCCCACGTGCTGGGCTTGAGTGCATGGGAGCCCATGGTCTCCCCTCGGTGAGCAGGCTTCTGATGTGTGTGATGCTGCAGGGTGGGGGTGCACGTGGGTGCACGCCATGTGAGTTCCGTGGTTATATTAACAATGTTTGACACCAGCACACAGGCGTGAACCAATCAGAATGGAGGATTCTGGTCCTACCAAATGACCAGGTCTGAGGGTCCCATTTGCCCTTCTGTACTAAGACTCTCATTGCTGCTGAACCATGGGGCTGTCCAAGGGCTGAGGGAGGCACGGCTGGGGCAGTGAGGGAGGCTGACTATTTGACAGCCTCGGAGCAGCTGCTATTCACAAACTGTGATGGAAGAATTTTAACATTTTAACAGCCTGCACACAGACTAGCCAACAAACATGGCTTGTGGGGAGGCATATTTAGACCAGGACACAGCCAGGCCCTTTCATGCTCTAATAGCCCGGAAATCTGTAGTTTTGGGCCCCCAGCCTCCACCCCATGTCCACGCTCTTCACGCTGGGTCTGCCCAGACATCCTGTCACCGCACCTGGAGACACTGCGCTCCACTTGAGCCTCTTCAAAGCTCTCGGACTCCTCGGGGTTCCAGAGGTCCTGGTGATCGAGGGGGTCTGTGGGAGACAGAGCCTGTGAGCTTCTGGTTCCCTCATCCTCGAGGCAGTCTTCCTGGGAAGGCACCCGCTCTGCGTGGGTGAGGCCCTCTTGGCTCCTGTCCCATGTGGGCCAGTCCTTATTAGCCTCGCTGAGCCCCACTTCCCCACTTATCAAGTGGGAGGGTGAGGAACAAGTATCTCCTTAATGCTGGGGTGCACGTTTCACCAGTGTGGCGCCTGGCACCTCCCAGAGCTCAGAAATGCCAACTCCCAGCCTCTGGGTGCACAGGGTTCTGGGAAGACCAGTGGAGGGATTTGCAAGTCCCATGTGCTGGCCAGCTGCCTACACACGCTGTGGGTCGTTACTATGATTTTATTACCTCCGCCCTCTTGGGAGTCGGCTGAGCCTGAGCCCTGCCTGCTAGCACTGAAAATTCCTACCTCACCCCTGCTGTGCTGCCCGCTAAGAAGAGTGGTGGAGGTGAGAGGGTTGGGTCTAGGACAGGGGGTCTCCCCACCCTCCCCACCTTAAACAAGTACAGATGAACCCCCATTTCCATGATAAGGGGCCACATAGTGGGGAGGATTTGGGAAAGGGAGGGGTCAGACCAAGACTCTGTAATCCCAGATCATCTCCCTTGGGACATAGGTGTGTTCTGAAAACACCAGCAGAAGGCTTTCCTGGATGGGGCGCCCTGTGCAAGGCTCAGGGAGGGGAGGATCCATGCTGTCTCACCCTGTCAGTCTGGAATGAGGACCCCGCGTCAGCTCGACAGCAGAAGGCTATGATTCGATTAAAGATGAGGAAACGGAGGTCTAGAGAGGTGAGGCTCACCGTCCAGGTGACAGCGGTGTTCCTTCCCAGCCTTGCTTTTCTGCACAGCGCTTAATTTATGTTGGCAGGCCCATTGGGTGGCTGAGTGAAGAATGAGTGAATCTCCTCCTACTCTTTAAGGACCACCTACCATGTCCACAGGATAACCCACTAGCCAGTGCAGAAGCTGCACGGGGCAGCCGGACCACAGCGGGCCTGCACGTGTCCTGTGCGAATTAGAGAAAAGGCCCCTTCCTGTACCAAGGGGCACAGTCTGGAGAAGAGACGGGGGGGGGGGGGGGGGGG